>PVJH01006828.1:0-98058 GCA_004026705.1 Nesogale talazaci
CTTCAGAGCTGTGCGCCCTGGTGTGGAGCACAGAAGAAGGGGTGCTGTAAATGAGCACACAGGTTGGGGGCCAGAGCGCTCTCGCAGTCCCCTCGAGCATCATCATGAGCCGGCTGCTGAGCTTCTGTCAGGAGCCCTGGGGATGGAACTTGTCCCTGAACAGAAACTGTTGGACGTCTGAGCCACCAGCTGCTCCTCCAGGAAGAAGGTGGTCAAGCTCCACAAAGAAACCCTCTGGGACTGCTCTCCGCTGTCCTGTAGGGTCACTTTGAGTCAACATCGACTGAATCTCAACCATCGCTGAGTCTCAACCATCCTAAGTGAGTCACGGAGTGTCTTCTCTGGGTCAGGTGAAGAGCTCTGGGACTTTGGGGAGGGGGGGGCAACGACCAAGCTTCCACGCTAGATGGAATTCACCCAATGGCTCCTGGAGAGTCCATGGCATTGGACTCCCGGGAAGACCACAGCCGTGGAACCTCAGCCACAGTAGGGGGTGGGGGTGGGGGGGCCCCTGCCCTCAGATTTCTTGGAGGGTTCTGTGAATAGAGAACCCAACAGTCATCAAAGTATCCGAGCTCACTTCCAAACTCAAAAAAGTCAACTCACTGCCATCAAGTCTGTTCAAAACCGTGGGATCCCTGGTGGCCTGTGGCTGTGCTGGTCTTCGGGAGAAGGGCAAGGCTTGCTATTCCAGTAGAGCTCCAGTCTTGGGGATCCACAGGGCGCTTCAACCCTGTCCTATAGATCATTATGACTGGACAACTTAAAGGGCTCTAAGGGTACGCTTACATGAAAGATAATGGTTTCCATTAAGGGAACTCTTGAGTGACTGAAGCAGGTGGCTGTGTCCCCTATGGGCTTGTTCAGTGAGGACACAGTGATGCCTTCTGGGTGACCACATGGTGGGTCTGTGTGTGGGGGTGGGGGGTTTGTTGGCTAGATTTTGGAAGGAAGAAAGCAAGCATGTCTTGAACATCTGCTTTTGTTAGACTCTCGTATGCTATTTAGTTAATTTTGTAAAACAGCCCTGTAGTAAGGACCATTACCTCTCTCCCACCTTTTGTATGTTTCATTTGTAAGAAACAGGGAGCCTAATCATCAGAGAGGGAAAGACACTTGCTTGATGGCCACTTGGACCCTAGATGGTCTGACAGGAAGATTCATACTCTTCCCCCCGACAAAAGTTACCTTGCTACAAGCCAGATCTGGGCGGCAGTCTCCCTTTCTCATAGCCATTGGGTTGATGCCGACTCGTGCCAGTAGAGGGTAGAACAGAGTAGATGCATCCCGGTGGGTGTCTGAGGCTGTGTAAGTCTTGATGGGAGCAGAAAGCCTCATCTTTCTCCCACTGAGCAGCTGGGGGTTTTGAACTGCTGACCTTGTGGTTAGAAGCCCCATAGGCAACCCCAGGACTCTCTATGACAGGTTCAATTTAGCCACATTTTGCACACAGCTTCCAAACTGCCATTGGCCCTATGTGAGTGCTGCGTTAGCATGCTTGAGTACATGTGTGTGTGTGTGTGTGTGTGTGTGTGTGTGTGTGTGTGTGTGTGTGTGTGAAGGTTTCTTTTCCTTCCATGTAGTTAGTTAACTTCTTCCAAGACACATCTTAACTCAGTCTGAAAGCCCAGCCCAGACAGACATTGCTTTGGGCTTTTCTTTGTCCAGACTTCTCCATCCAGAAGACTCCTTTCCATCTTTCAAAGCTTAGCTCAAATGTCAACTGCGCTGCAGGGCTTTGGAGTGATCCCTGGAGCACTCCTCCACACTCCCATTGAGTTGTTACTCTTTGCCTTCCACGGAAACTGCTTCCATCCTGGCCGGCACTCTGGGGGGTGGGGTGGGGAGCGAGCGGGGCCTTTTCTGGAGAATGGAAGGAGGAGAGGCATGGAAATGCCTGGAAAGGCAGCTGAACCTTGGCAGAGATCATAGTGACCCTGATGCCAGCAGCAGACGTTTATTGGAGTGCTCCCTAATCTGTTCTACATGTTCCGTGTGGATCATCTCACTCAACGCTCGCAGTAACCCTGAGAGACGAGCTGTGGTCTTCCTCTCCTCCCTGGTGAAATTCCACGTGGTGCTGTGCTGCTCCTCAGGAGAGGAGTCTGCGTTTAGCCTCAGCAGCTTGGCAGCAGGGCCTCCCAGAAATTGTCTCCCTCTGTGTGTGAGGCTGGGTAGACTAGAGAAACGAATTCATAAACACACACATGTAGATAAGAGAGAGTTTTATATAAAGGGTAGTTGTCCATTAAGAAAACATCCCAGTCCAATCAATTAGTCCCCTTCAGACTCATGAAGCACATGCAGCCATGCCAAAAGCAGCATGACCACAAGCCAGTGGGTGGAAAGCCTTTGGATCTAGTGGTGCTGTAAGCATCTCAGCGCTGGCAGGAGTCTCCACGTGGCTTCTCTAGTCCAGGTTTCTGGCTGCATCAAGGTAGGTTCATGTGGCTTCCCCTCCGGGATGCCTCGCAGGGAGCCAGCCTTGTCAGTCGAGTGTCTCCAAGGGAGTGAGAGAGTGTCTCCTGCTTCCAAGAAGGAAGTACCACATTTCCCAGAATTCTCAGAGGAGAAGGCCGTGCCCACACAGAGTTCTCATTGGCTACCTCCAGATTGACAGGCTAGACTCCAGCCCTCCACTCTTAATCCTCAAATTGACACCAGATTAGATGACTGTCTCCCTCTGCTTTTCCTAGGACTGCAAGAGGGAAAACGTGGGTGCAAATACCCCGAATGTTCGCTCTGTGACTCTCAGAGATTCACTGGTATGCATGGGGAGCAGAACGGATCCCTCATTGACCTGGAAGGTTGTAGAGAGAGGGAGAAACAGGTGCGTGCAGGAACCTGCACTGAGAAGGCACACGTTGGATGCTCATCCTTGGTTTTCTCAGTGGTGCTCACACACCCCTGCTCCTCTCCCTCTCCCACCACTTGCTTTGAGGAAAGGAATCTGCCTTAGGCCTTTGTAGCCGTAGAGAATCTACTCAGTCATTTCAGTCAATAGATATGTATCGATCGGTTGCTACATGCCAAGTCCTATTGTGTGCATGGAAGTATGGCCAATAAACCAAACAGACACAAAACAAGCTCTGGGGCTATTTATATTCTATCCTATTTCTTATCATACAGCCGATATGACTGTTAAGACCAGGAAACAAGTACATTAACAAGCTAAGAAGGAAGACTATAAACAAGGCTATGAGGTGGTAATGGCAGGGCTGATGCTGGGCAAGGTGGCACATTACCCAGCCCAGAAAAAGAAGGGTTTGGCCTGGGACAGATTATTCCTGGAAGGGGGGGTAGCAATGACAAATACTCTGGGGATAGTGTGTGTGTGTGTGTGTGTGTGTGTGTGTGTCCAAAGAAATCAAACAGCCTCTATGGCTTCTGGAAGAGCGGGGAGGCTGGGCACTCAGGGTCACGGAGGTCCTGGGATGGGCATGAGTTTGGCTTCCAACACTGAGGAAGGGTGGAAGTGGATTTAAGGAGCCTTTGAAGTGGCATCTGTGTATCTGGGCTTTGGAGATTGATTCCATTCAAACATAAAAACATTTTTAATGTTTTTCATTAAAAATCATCATTTCCCACCTTGCGGAAACAAGAAGTCTGCAGATGCAGTATGTCCTTAAAAGGGTTATCTGAATGATTTTTGAGATACAGAAAAATGGAACCCTCAATGGAAAAAATTGGTGAAGTCACTAATTTTATGGGAAAACTCTAAAATTAAATATGGAGGGGAGGGTGGTGTAATTTCTTACCGTCCATCTCTAGGGTCCATTCGAAACTTTACATGCTTCAATATGCACATGGTCCCTCCTAAAACAAACAAACAAACAAAAAACAAACAAACCCACTCAGAACAAAACCAATTCCCCAAGATCCCTGGATGGTAGAGAGGATTTGTTCTCATTTATTAACCAACATGTTGGCAGTTCAAGTCCACCCTATGGTGCTGAGAAAGAAAAGCCTAGTCCTCTGCTTTCCTAGGATCACAGTCACTTGGGGGGAAAACACATGGATACTACGCCCCTCTAGTGGGTTATAGGTTGGGCAAGGCCAGCAGTTCAAACCCGTCAACCACTCTAAAGGAGCAAGGTGAGGCTTTCTGCTCACACAAAGATTTACAGCCTCCCAAACCCCAAGGGGCAGCTGGATTCCACTGTGTGGTGTTGCTGTGAGTCAGATTTGACTCTGTGGCTGTCATACTTGATTTTCCTTATTAATACACACACTGTGAGCATAATGGTGGCATCGCTCATTCACAAGAGTCTTCAAAACTTGCCTAAGCGCAAGGAGGGAGCATGGCTGGAGGAGTGGGGGGGGCGGGAAGCAGAGACCTGGAGGAACTTCACCATCAGCCGTGTACCCTGGCACCTGTGCGCTGCAAGCTCCTTTGGTCACATGAATAGAGACTTAATATGAACAGCACAGGAAGTGATTGTCCTACTCTGGTCCCTACTTAGAAACATTTCAGTACCTCACAACTGGCGTAGTTTTTCAGACACACCAAACTAAAGGCATTGTACCTCAATAGTTTTAGCAAAGCATTGGCCATAGCTCACAAATGGCTGGAAACTCCCTGGGAACCTTCTGCAGGAGATCGTATGGAAGACCAGCGCACCATCTTTCCCTGACTTTGTGTTGATTTTTCAGTGACCATCTCCCCAGGGGGAAGCCCATCGTCTTGGGCAACGGCATCATATCACAAAGGCCGCCTTCCCAAGTACCCATTTTTCTCAACTCTCTCCAGAGCTTGAGTTTCTTTTGCCACACAGTCGCTTTCATACATGCTGTTAACATGTCACCTCTTCCAGATGAAGCTGGCTTTTTTTCTCCTCCCTGAAGATACCTGTGCTACATCCCGTGACGACTGACAGCCACTTACCACCACAAGCAAAAGGCCATGCGCTTTGGAATGCTTGTCTTTTAGAAAAAGCACGCAAAAAGCACGGAGTTCCGCTTGGCGGTCAGCACCTGTTGTCGGGCTTGGTGTGACATCATCCGAGAAAGGCCAGCTGCAGGAGCTGTCGTGTCTGCATCACGAAGGACGCTGGGCTCTTGGCTTCGACTCTGGCTTCTCTCCACTGGGCCACACAGGTAGGGGCTGTGGCCCTGCATCGAGTGCCTGTCTCCATCTCTTGGTGACCTCCCTGACCTCTGCATGATTCAGTGGGCGCACTTCACACAGCTCTTTGCTTGTTCCAACCGCATCCCTGATCCTTCTGTATCCTGATCAAGGAAGTTGCTTCCTAAGAGTTCACACACACACACACATTTCTTCTTAATATCTTGCTTGAGTAAACTTAAACAAGTCATTTGATTATTGAGAATACAACCTTTAGGGTACATCGTGTAAAAAAAAAAAAAGCAAAGTCAAATCCATTGGCATCGAATCGATTCCAACATGCTGGGGACCCTATAGGACTGAGTGGATCTGTCTGTCCCCTCCCCCCGAAAGGGGTGGGGCTCCAAGGTTGGATGACACAGGTCAGCTTTCTGTTAGTAGCGGGTCACTGAATCGCTGCCTCCTGCTTAGCAGGACCCTGGTCAGCATCTGCTCTTCATAGACTGAAACGGGACTGGCATTAGAATGATTCTTGAGCTCAGCTCGAAAGTTTCCTCGAAATGATGGTTAAAACCTGGCTGTAGCTATTCTTGGAGTCTGGATGACAGATGTGAAGGGTCTTTGAAACATTCCTAGAGACATTCCGTGATCTTTCCACTCCATTTTTCCTGGAGCCTTTTGGAGACACCTCCCATGTATATTTCAAGACACGTTGAATTCAACTGCGCTTGCGTTCAAGGGCACAGCAGATCTACTCTGCATAAAAACCCAATGATAGAGATGACAGAAAGCAATGGAAGTCCTTTGTGTGGTCACAGACAGACTCCTTCGGCCTTTCAGAACCCCGGCACGATCCATGCCAGGGACTGTGAACATGACGTGAAGATGCCAGGGTATGCATTCCACCACGCTGAACAAGCAGGGCCTATCCCTCCCTGCCCTCTCCTCTCTCCCCTGCATCTGCCCATGGCCATTTCCAGGCTGCTGTGCACTCAGCAAAGAGTAAGAGCAAGTAGAGAGGATTGGAAGGCTCTAGCCACCACCTTCTTGAATGGAAACCTCAAACACACCCTCCTAACTTTATGCGATAGCCTTTCAAAGATGAGGGATTGACGGGGGGTCTAGGAAAGTCCAGGGACACAAGCCAGTGTGATGGACCTCTTGTTGCAGGAGATGCTCCTGGCCTATGACCTCACGCACCCACCCACTGCCCCCTTCATCTTCCCATGCCCAGCCTGCCCCCTTCCTTGAACTCAAGTTCTTTCAGAGAATGCCGTTGGGAGACAAGAGCTGGTTTTCTCCTCTGAGCTGGGTCTGGTATGTGCAGCTGCGGGCCCGTGGATGTGCATGGATGCTCTCTGAACTTTGGTGCTCTCCTCTGTAAAATCGAGTCACACGTCAAAATAATAATTTATGAATTATCAAGGATTCCTGAGGGAGGAGGAAGGGGGGGGCAGTGGGAAAATGAGGAGTTGTTCCCAAGGGCTCAAGTCGAGAGCCATTGTTTCGAGAAGGGTGAGGGCCACAAATGTACAAATGTGCTTGACACCATGGGTGGATGGACGGATTGTGATAAGAGTTGTAGGAGCCCCCAGTAGAGTGACTGAAAACAAAAAGCAAAAAAAAAAAAAACACAAAAAACTGAGTCACAATAAAAATCAGCCACAAAGGATTTCTGAGCCAGTTGTTCAAGGTATTTAACAATCAGTTATTGAGCATTTGTTATCGACCCCCACCAGCTCCTTAAGCTCTACTGGGAAGCCGGCGTTTTGAAGCAGGATTGGCAGGCAGGAGGTAGTTCATTGGAAGGCACATCACTAAGTAGCGACCCAGCTGGAAGGAATTCTAATATCCTATTTCTCCCTGGTCCCACCACCAAGGTGGGAATTGACTGATTGCACAGATGCTCATCTGAAGCTTACCGCATGCTAGCTACTCATCTAACCACAGGGCAGACGTTAACCCATCCCATCTCTGGGACCACTCTTTCACGTAGATACTGTGCTCTTGCTAGTCCCATTTTACAGTGAGAAAACAGACACTGGGTGGTCAAACCATTTCCCAGGTCACACCAGCAAGCTATCGAGACAGGGTTCAGGAAGTGTGGTTCCAAAGTCAGAGCTCACACACAGGAAGCTGTGCCCCTTGAAAGGAACCCTGATGGCATGAAGCGTATGGGTTGGGCTGCTAGCATCAAGGTCAGCGGTTCTCTAAGGGAGAACGAGAGGGCTTCTACTCCCTTAAAGCGTTAGTCTCAGGAACCCATAAGGCGCAGTTCTACCCTGTCATGTAGGGTGACTATGAGTGGACATTGACTTGATGGACATCATTGACCTGATGGAGTTTCTGGGCTGGGATGCCCCATCAGACAGTGGTTTCCTGGATGCAGATAGCAGCTCTGCATGCAGATGCAGATACAGAGAGCGGCTCTGATCCCTGCTGCTCCTCCCCACAATGCTTTTGCCCCTTTCCAGAAGGTGAAGGCCAGCACTCTGCGCCTCGGAAAAGATGGGACTAAGGTGACTTCTGGGGTGCCTCAGATGCCTGGAAGGAGGGCACTCCTCTTCTGTTGATAGTGCCATTCCGGTCACTGATGCCAGTGAGTGGTACAGAGACCCCGTGGGACCAAGACCTGATAATGTTTTTTGTCACTTTGAAGAGTGCCTCCAATTACATGCTTTGGTCATGGGCCACAGTTTAAAACGCATTGCAGTGCACGGCTGGCTCATCTCTTTGTAAAGTGGGGAACGGCACAGGCTGGCGAGTGGGAGAGCCAGGAGGGAGCTTGGAGAACGGGCTTCATTCACGGAAATAGTGAAGTCAGGTTTGGAGGCACAGAGAGGTGGTCAAGGTCACACCCCCTGTGAGGGGCAAAGTCCCAGGACGATGCACGGACCAGGAAAAACCTTTGACAGGTTGCTTTTCTTGGCTTCTTTTTAAAAGAGGCTTTCTCCTCTCTCATGGCCCCTGAAGCGATGCTGTCCTGTTGCCCAGAGTAAAACTTCTCCTGTAGGTTCCCACAATCGTCGATCTTCATGGGGATTGAAACCCTCATCTTTCTCTTTCACAGTGGCTAATGGCTCTGAACTGCTGACGTTGCAGGCAGCAGGCCAACGCAGTTCCCACTGTGTCGCCTGGGCTATGGTGAGCCTTGAGACTCTGAAAGACAAGGACTGAACTGATCTTTCAGCTGATTTTAATAAGTGAGGACACGTTTTACCCTTTGCTCCATCTACAGCATTCCCGCTGTTCTAAGCCCCTCTCAACCCAGGCAAACTTGATGGGATTAGACATGTCCCTCATCTTTACGAGGCTGCAACCCAAACGGTCGCCTTCATGGCAGGGAGAGCGCCCATTTCCGCATGTTTACAGTGCAACTCTCCTGAGTTTACGGGTTTTATGGCTACTATTTATCTGGGTGTTTTCTTTTTCTCCTAAAACGTTTTTTGTTCTTCAATTGTTTCATGGGTTCATATACTTGGAGTCTATGAAAAAAGTTTCAGACATTTTGACAGGATTACACTGTGTTCGGTTGGGTTCTCTCGAGAAGCAAAACCACCGAGGCCTGTCTGTGCTGCAGGTCGAAAGCGATGGATGTCAAGACATGGCTTGCACACTTGTAGAGATAGGCGAGTCCAACCCAGACCAAGTCAGGCTCCCCCTGGCTTGTGGCACCTGGTGCACAGGAGGCAGAATGGTGAAGCAGAGACCACAGGGGGCACAGGCTGGGGGATGTAGAGACCTGAAGCTTAATGAATCCACAGTCAGTTGTCCTCTGAGAGCTCCTGAATTGGCAAATGCAATATCCAACTCCAGTCAAAGTCACAGGGCCAAAGAGATCCACTCTGCTAGGTCTCTCTCTCTCTCTCTCTCTCTCTCTCTCTCTCTCTCTCTCACACACACACACACACACACACACACACACAGCCCATGGTATCAGTGAGGTGTCGTCTAGCTGCAGTACAATTGATAGGTTGAGCTGTGTCTCTTTCCTGATCCAGGAGTGTCTAGTTGATGTCATCCCTAACCATCACCACATCCAACTTTGGTAAAAAATGGGGGTGAAATAAGAAGCTCATGGGTTGCTATTTCGAAGCAAATGATCCCAGTCTTTCTAGAAAGTCTTTGGCAATGTGCACCAAACAATTTGAGGTGGGCTATGGGATAAGATGTAGAATTCTTGCCCCCGGAAATGTCTCCACCAAGCTTTACAGGCAAGTTAGTTACTGCAGTAGTATTATGACATTGGGAAAACAAAAGCTCCCGGTTGCTCTACAGATGAGCATTTACATGAAAGACGGTGACAAACCCATGCAAGAAGAGGTGTTTCATCTTCATCATCATCACTCACCACCACCACCACCACCCTGGCACAGACCTACTTCTAGCTTTTTACCAGATTCCTAGGTAAGTAAGTCATATAACACACCCAACAATCCTATGAGGTGGTTATGATTCTACCTATTATGCAGGTGAAAGAACAGAGGCCCAGGTGTACAGAAGCACCTGGCTAATGCACAATGGGACTCAGGTGTCAGGTGTAAAAGACCAGGCCACTTACAACCATGCAACACCAACTTCTGGAAGAATAGCTCATTTTCTTGGTAAAATGTGTGTGTGTGTGTGTGTGTGTGTGTGTTGGAAACAGGGTTGGTTGGGAAGGGAGGCAGTATATAGAAAAGGACAAAAAATCTATAACCCAAATATGAACACTGATTACTTTTGAATGGTAGAATTGTAAGTAATTCATTTTTTTCTTTTCCTATTTGCTTCTTGGTGCCTTTTCAAACTGACTTCAAGGACATTGTTATGATTTTAATCAGAAAAATACAAGAGATACCATTTAACCAAAGGCATGCTGTCAACTCCTCCCTTGCCCAATGCAGAAACCCATTTCTGACCCGTCCCAGCAAGCACTCCCGTGCCCTCATTTGATCAGTTCTGTTGACAAGGTGCTTATGCACCTGACTGTTCAGGGTTGCCTGGGGCTCAGAGAGGCAGGGGCGGTGACCTTGGAACTGTATTTATGTGGCCAGCCCAGCTCCCTGGGTGAAGAACAGTTGTGGGACTTGGGGCAGAAGCTAGGGATGCTGAGAGCATCCACGGGCAGCTTGACGAAGCAGTGCTCCCACAGAAAGTGGCGAAGCCCCAGAAAACAGTGTGTTGTGTTTGTGGCACAGTGAGGGCTGGAAAGCGCACATCCTGGAAACAGGTTCACAAGGAAAGCCTCCTTTAAAGAGTTCTCCCGGCACATTCCAAAGTTGACAAAAAGGAAAACCTGGCACTGGTGTAGATGTGGGGCATCCCGCTGTCTGGGTGGCGGGAAGGCAAAGTGGGGTTCCTCTGGAGAGGGCCACTTGGCATGGTCCGTCCATAACAAACATGCATAGTCCAGGAACCTCAATGGCCACATGAGGCAAGGAGTCTGCCTGATTCATACAAATATGGGGATCCTCATGGCGGCACTGCTCGTGGTAGAGAAAAAACTAAACAAATACAACTAGACATAAATTTCCTCCACAGGGATGGGGCTACTAGCTTCAGCCTCCTATGGCCACACCATGTGCCCTGCACCTTCACACAGAGGCTTGCACAGGCTGGTACACGAAGATCTGACGTGGCTTGATGAAGTGACGGGAAGCCAAGGGCAGAAGAGACTTGGATGGAGACGGCGTGTGCAGACATGTACATGAACACATGCCCATTTGCTTCCTGAACAAGGACACAAGAGACCGTTCACACTGTGTGCAATCGTCCCCGTGGGGCAGAGACTCCGGAAGGGGGAGGAGGGGGAATCTTCTTTCTCATCTGGGTCTCTTTCACGGGGATGTGCTTTGTGACGTTTAACTGCTATCTGGACCATGAATGCAGGTATGATCTAGGAGCTAATCCTCCATGTAGGGTGCTGGTCTTGGTGGGGCGATGGTTAAACAGTCTGCAGCTAGCTGACACGTTTGCAGTTCTAACCAGCCAACTGGTCTGCGGAAGAAAGCTGTGGCAGTCTGCTTTGGTCATGATGGTGGCCTTGGAAGCCCAGGGAGGCAGTTCCCCTCAGCCCTGTAGGGTCACAGTGAATCGGTATGGACTCAGCCGTGACAGATTCAGCTTTACTACACACACGGGCACACATGCCTGCACACACACACACACACACACACACACTCAGAGCCCTGGTCAGAGTCTGTGCTGGGCTGCTAGCCACACAGTTCAAACCCACCAGCTGCCTAGTGAGAGAGAGATGAGGCTGTCTGTTTCTGTCAAGATTTATAGTCTCTGAAACACTACCTAGGTTTGCCGTGCATCAGAATGGACTCAGTAGCAGTGAGTCTTATAACACACACACACACGGGTCTAAAAAACACTCATGGGAAAACAATGAAATGAATAAAATAATGGGTTTTTCCCTGATATTTTTAAATCCTTTGGATGGAGGGTAACATATACACATTGGCATCACATACACAGGCCCACGGAGCCCCTTTCCTGCTGTGGTTAAGCATGGGCCTGTCACCCATGTGAGAAAGACTGGGCTTTACACTCCCATCAACAGTCATATCTGGGAAGCCCACTGGGTTGCGTTGGGCAGGCACTGACCCGATGGCAGCAGCGAGTGAGTTTGATACGTAGACACATACTTATGGGCGAGTGACACATAAATGTCAAAGAAGTGAAAAGGAGTGCTTCCTGTAGACTGTCTGACAACCCCTCCTCTTGTCCCAGGGGAGGCTGATCAGACCATGCAGCAGTCCCTCTGGACTTTGCCTCTGCCTGCTGCCCACATGGTCCCCTCACCTCCTGTCCTGGGAGTCAGCATGCAAAATGGAAGCGGAGGTGACAGCCAGCCAGAGTCAGAGCAGGGTATGGGGCAGGGCAGGCTGGGCCACACTCTACCAGCAAGTGAATCCCCGTCTTGCCTCACAACGCAGTGGTCTGTCTCTAGACCAGGACCCAGTCTCATGCAGGGTGTGTCTTTCTCCTCCACAAAGTGACTCAGGGATCCTGGCCACCTCCACTCAGTAGTCCTGCCCTCTTGTGTTTTCAAAATGGTGATGGTGCATGTAGCTGGGCATACTTGGTGGCAGGGGGTTGGGAGGGGTGGGCATTTCTGGCAGGGTACGAAAACCAAACCTGTATTCCTCAAGTGGATTCCAGCTCCTGAGGAAGAAACTATATGCTGTAGATTCTGCAGTGCTGGTTCTCAGGGGACCCCCAAGAAGAGAGTCAGGGGACCAGAACCCAGCCCTGGGTCTCCACAACCTCCTGCCAATACCAACTCTGGGAGGAAGGTCACCCGAACCCATTGTGAACAGGAGGTCAGGGAGGCTCAGAGGAGTTCAGTGGGTGGACTGAGGTCACTCAGTTAAAACCCATGAGCTGGACTCCGGTTCAGTTAGAAGGAACCTAAAATGCCCACATCCCTTCGATCATCCCTACAGCTTTTTCATCTCCTTGGCACCTGGCAACACCCACTGTTTGGTTTCCTTGCTTTGATTCAATTTCCTTTAACTTCTCCTGGCTAGTTCAGGTTCCTCCTCTTGGGCTATGCAGAGCTAGCCCCATGCCTTCTGTCCCAGCGGCCCACTAAGAGAAACATCTGGGGCACTGGGAGGCTTCTTGGCAGACCCCTAGCTCCTCACGTCCCTGTCCCATCCTCTGGGGACAGTTTTGTATGATGAGGTCCTAAGAATGTGGTGCCAGGGGAAGTCACAGAGCTAACTCAGTCCTGGCCATGAGCTCCTTCAGATTGCTGCAGCCGGGGTGGTCCAGGGTCCCCAGGACAGCCCCATGATCGACGGCTTCCATGCCTCAGCCAGGGGAGCATTCCAAGGTAGGGACCAGTGACAGCTATCTCCACTACGCCTCCCACCCGCACTCACTGTTCTCATCCACGTGCAGAAGATGAGGCAGGAGACATAACCACGCCTCATGTCCTCTGGGAAAGAGCCAGCAGCTCTCAGAAGCCTGTCTCTGAGCCTTCCTGGCTGGGAATCCCACATGCAGAGGTGTAGTGAGAAGAGACTTTGGCTCTGCAATCCACGCACGAATGTGGGGGCAGGTGGCAGGGATCTCGAGAGGACACGAGTGCATCATTCCAGAACTCCATCTTCTCCATGAGTCCCCCTCCTCCTCGATGACCCAGGGATGGGTGGTTTTTTCCTTTTTAGCCATCCCACCCCGTCCAGAGAGAGGGTCACTGGAGCATCACACACTCTTCTGCATCCTCCAGTGTCTGTTTCTACCTCATCCTTTGGCCCTGGTTGATCCCCTGCTAAGATGTTCTCAGAGTGGCCCCTGCTCCTCCTTCTGGGTGCCAGATTAGTGTGACTGCTAGCCAGGGATGTCTTGATTTGCTGCACAGTCTACAGGCACCCACACTGGGCCAGACAAGCATGGGAGACACAGCTGAGGTTTAGCACAGGCTCATCAGAGCTTTGCTGCGGGCACATCCCACACCTTCACCCACCCCTTGGGCTGTCAGGGAGGAGCTGAGGCTGAGAGAGTTAGGAAGAGCTTAAGAGGTATCAGAGATGACGGCAGTGCCTGGGTGAGGTTGTGAAGTGGACCAGCGGTCCCTAGAGCCTGTACTTGAGTGCCCTTCCCTTTGATGACAACTGGCTTTGTCCTGTGTCTCAGTCCTCATCTTTCTCAAAAGATTCCCCAGGATCTGTCCATTTGTGGTGTGGCGAACTCCACCGCTGACTCATTCATTTATTCTAAGATTGTTTAAGAACCCATCAATATTTTTGCGTGCTTCACATGTGCCCTCTGGGTTCCTGAGTGGAACAAATAAATGGCTTAGAGATGTCTACTAACTGCCAGGCAACCTGGTGTGCTAGTCCAGAGAAAAAATTCATAGACACTCATATGTGTATAAGAAATTTTTATATGCAAGAGCAATCGAATATTGAGAAAATACCCAGGCCAGTTCAGATCAAACCCATACATTTAGACTCACAAAATGCATTCTATGACATCAAGTGAAGGAAAATCACAGGCCAGTAGGTGGACAGTCTTGTGGATCCAATGGCAGTGTAAGCATCTCAGCACTGGCAGGGGTTTCCACGTGGCTCTGGCTGCCAACAGCCTGTCACCGTGTGGCTTGTCCACAAGAATGTCTCTCGGGGACTGAGTCTGTGTCCTGCCTCCAATGAGCTGTTTATCTCCTTTGCACCTCCAAATGGGGTCATCAAGCTGCTAGCTGAAAAGTTAAAATTCCACCCCTTCACCTTTAAACCTCAAATTGATTCCTGATGATGTCACTACCACCTCTGGGGTCACCGCAGAAGAAAGGCACGAGGACCTACTGTCATGAAGGTGACAGCCAAGAAAGCCCGAGGAAACACGGTTCTCCTCTGTAACACTGGGGGTCCCCCTCTGTAACACTGGGGGTCCCCGTGACTGAGAATTGGGTTCATCTGTACTAGGCATTATGGGAGACACAGCACAGAGCAAAACCAAACTCACTGCCACAGAGCCCATTCCACCTCATGGCCACCTTAGAGGACAGGGTACCACGAACCTACCCCTGGGGGGTCCCGAGACTGCCACTCTTTAGGGAGTAGAAAACCTCCTCTTAGTGGTTTCAAACCTCTGACCCCAGTAGGCATAGGGACACAGGGGGACTACGGTGCTGCTCTTGCCTTCAAGAGCAAGTCCAGTGGGAGAGGCCTCACAGACTGCGGTCACTCTATAGCAGTGCTTAAAGAGAAGCCATTGGTAGCCCTAGACTGTGGCCATCTGGGAGGGTGGACGAGTGGGGGCTAGGAGGGCCTTCTGGGCTGTCTCGTCTTCCCCCAGGTAAGCCTGAGCAGAGTGCTCTCTGAAGTCCCTCTTGAAGCAGCGGCAGTGATGCAAAGAGGGGCGTGGGACCGTCTGGCCTGATGTGGGGTGCCAGGTGCTCAAAGGCATTCAATAGACGGGAAATACATTGGAAGCCCCTGCTGCCGTTGTCTTCCTGACACCTAGAGAGCACCTTTTATTCTCCCTTCTGTTGGCCAGATCTGCTCCTGCAGCCAGTCTGGCCCCGGGGGCACCAGCCCAGGCACTGCTGGTTGGTGGGGGCCCAGAAGAGCCGTCACAGCTCCTGGCAGCCCTGCCTGGCTTTCTCTAAATGCTCCTTCCTGCACAAGGAGTTGAATAACAATATGGATTCATCCACAGACTTCAAGCGGGGAATCAATGCAGGCCTCACTGCGGTGTTGTCACTGGAGGGAGGGGGGGAGGGGCAGGGGTAGCCCGAGGTCCAGCTCAGGGTGGGGGTGGGGGTTGTCCAGGGGCTGCCCAAGGCCCTGGTCAGGGTGGGAGAGCCTGGGAAGGGTTCGCCCAAGAGAAAAAGAGCCCTTGCCAGAGACAGGGGAGGGCGAAAGTGCATACAGATCATGACCCACCTTGCTACGGCCACGCCCTGTTGGAGGCAGGAGCCAGGGCATTCTGGGGCTGAGGATTCTATGGCTTTCTAGAATCTCTTGGATTTAGATTCAGGAGCGTCTGGTCTCTGTAACTGCTCTGTTTTATACGAAGATTAAGAGTTTCCCATGCAAAGCGGTAATGGACACGTCACCTGCCACACACACACACACACACACACTCACACACACACACACCACGTTATCAATTTAGTTTAAGAAGAGGTTGCTTTCCAATACATGGGAGAGGAAAGCAGCAGCACAAAGCCAGTTAATTACACGGGGATTTCTCCTCTATTCATTCGAGTGGTCCCCAAAGCAGCCCGCATTGAGCCTGCTCCACTCCTCACCCGCCAGTCTGGTTCCTACATGCCGGGAAAGCAATAAAAACGGCTTTCTCCGGAAGTGCTCAGCCGCCCAGAGTATACTGTTCAGGGCAGAGAATGCCACTTCTGCCTTCTCTCTGCAGAACACTGGGGCTTCTAGAGGGTCCCTCCCACGGGGGCCAGCCCACTTCTGGGCATATCAGGTATGAGCTGCAGCCAGGCCCCCTCCGCAGCAGCAGACACGGAAGGGAAGGGACCCGCTGTCCACAGTGACCAATATGGATCAGAGCCGTGGGAGCTGCAGGATCAATTATAGGAACATGCTGCTACTTCAGCCTCCAACTGGAGAGGGAGGTCTGGGTCCTTCTGGAGACTCCAGATAGGGATGTGCATCAGAGGAAGCCAGCCTCCAATATTTGTTGGGTTTTTTGGGGGAGGGGGGCATCACTGCCCTCTGGTGGGAATAGGAGGCCAGCCTTGCTCCTGGAGAGCTGCTGCTGGATTTGAACCAGCAACCCAGTGGGCCGCAGTCCCGCACACAACCACTACGCCACCGGGGCTCAGCCCCGCCAGCCTCTGATATTACATCACAGGTCCAGCAGGCGCAGTTGCAAGATGATAATTATTATTATAATAAAGTCATAGAGAGCATGAGAAAGAGAGAAATCATGGAGTCAGACACAGTTCATGGTAGCATGCTCACCTCAGCCCCGGCTTGATGGTCCATGTGGATAAAGAGTGAGTGAGGGGCGAGGAGAGGCCATGGGGAAGGGGAACACGGAGGAGAGGAGCAGGAGTTGGGGAAGAACAGAGAAAAGCGCAGAGAGTCTGGGATGAGAGGGTAGGGGACTAGTGGGTGAGAGGGCTCCTTTATTCTGACCAAGCTTATATATCTTTTGGGGACATGCAAGGCCCCTAATAACAGGTAAGGACATACATCACAGGAAAGAGTTGTGCTATAGATACACATTATAGGAGAAGGAGGTATCGGGGTCCCATGTGACAAGAGTAGACCTCAGACTTCTGGATGTGGCTAAGCAGGTTAGACTAGTTCAGAGATCATGAACAGCAGTGTGTGAATTCTGCCGACCTGTGGTTAACAGGCTTCAGGGGAAGTGACCCATTGTCTTCACCTGGCATCAGGGAGTCAGCCCTGTCTTTTGTAGAAGAGACAATGGCTTCTGATAGCTGGAACCTTTAGGGAGAATCTAAGCTTCTGAGCCAGCAAATGGTTACCAATATTTGCTTCATATTTTGGAGTGGTTATAATTGTGGAAAAGTCCTATCTTCCTCCAACACATGTGCCTAGGGGCCGGGGTGGGGAGTGCGTGGGGAGATTCATTATTTTTGAGAGAGAACTGGTCTGAGAAGGTGCCACGCCCATGGGTAGAAGAACTGAGTCTGGACTTATGAGCTACAGACTCTAGGTTTTGTGACTCTGTGGAGCGGTGGTGGTAGTGACTTGCTCGGAAGCTGAGTGTGAATCCTAGCAGGCCCCATGTGACAAAGCTTCGCCTGCACAAGTCACTGGTCTTTTCCAGGGCGGAGCTGCAGACACGCGGAAACCACCAGCCTTTCAGGGAGCAGCTGAGAGGTGTGTGGCCTTGGGAAAGCCACAGTCCCTTCTCAGGTCCATGCTTCTCCTCCAAAGAATCAACAGGGGCTTGGAGGGACAGGCTGAGATGGGGGACTCCCTTAAGCCCTCAGGAGCAGTGACACCCCTGGGATTAGTGTCTCCCAGGGAAGTAACCCATGAACTCCCCACCCCATCCACCCACCCACCCACCCCATTCAAAACCCTTGGGAATACCTTTTATACTAAGGTTCTAAGAAAGTCATCATTCTGATGTTTGCTCCTTTGTCCTGAGTAGACTTGAAACTCCAAGATTTGGGGTAGTAGTTGAGCACAGTGACCATGAGCACCACCCTTAGAGTGCAGTGGCTTCAATGTGGGAATGCTAACCACAAGGCCAGCAGTTCAAATCCGTCAGCTGCTGCTCAGACGGAAGAAAGTCCTCTCCTGGGAAGATTTGCAGACTCAGAGAGTGAAGAAGCAGGTCGAGTCTATCCTCTGGGGTCACCAGGGGTTGGAATTGATGCCAGGGTGGTGGATTTAACAGACGTATGCAGCCATGTCCCCCATCCATCCCACGGGGCAGGGGCTAGACTCTGGTACGGATTTCCCCTCCAGGCCTCAGAGCTGGCTTCAGAAGGTGGGTAGTCGCTTGTCTCATTTGTCTGTGCATCTTTATTCTCTCTCCTTCCTCTCTGCTGAGGGCAGGGTGAGGCTTGCCCAGCCCCCAGCCAAGAAGGAAGACTGCAGAGGCATGCTCCTCAAGAGACCTTTTCCCAGGAGGCTGCACCTGACTGACCCCTGAACGCGCGCAGGCTTCCTGCAGTTGATTGTGCCTTTGTGTGAGGGCCCTGCTCCCTCTCTGCACTGTGTAATCAGGTGTGGCACTGCCCCAGGTCCCAATTAGGCTCATTATCCAGGGGAAGGAGGAGAGGGAGGGAGGTGGCGACTGACAGGGCTTCCTTCTCAGATGCCAGCTTCACTGGGACACCCAACAAACAGACAAGCAGGCGCAGGTAAACACACACACACACACACACACACACACACACACGCTGCCTCGCCCATTCTGCTAAACTCCAGGTGCACAGTGACCAGGGCCTCTGCGGAGGTCTGTTTTCCCTGTTGCCATAACAACCCATCACAGCCAATGATGACCTCTGGGACTGGACTCCCATGGGAGGGTCAGAAGGGGGTGGGGCTCTGAAGGTGGTCTAGCTGCAGAGCCAGAGAAAGTCAGGTCTGGGGTCTCTGAAAGCGTCTTCCTCCTGTGTCCTCCGCTTCTTCCTCAGCACCATTAGAACAGCTTGGGGAGGGGCTCAGGACTCCGTCTCAGAGGCCCTGGGAAGATCCCAAATTGGACTCTTGAGTCACAAGGGGAGGCCTGGGACGAAGAATCGGCAGAGTCCCTGGTACACTGGAATTCACAGAGACCTCCCCCCATGTCCAGGCACTGGTGTAGATTCTAGGGCTAATGCTGTGCAGTTGGCAGGCATCTCGCCAGCCCCTAGCCCTGGGTGACCCATGGGCCTTACCTGGCACTGAAACAAATCATGCTGGCTGATCAGACTGCACTGCCAGGTTGTCCTCCACTGGTTGTTGGGGGCCTGTCCTCAGACTTTTGTCACTATCTGTCTCAGTCAGCATCATCATGGTGCAAACACCTCCACTG
The DNA here is from genome assembly GCA_004026705.1 of Nesogale talazaci. Classification (NCBI taxonomy): domain Eukaryota; kingdom Metazoa; phylum Chordata; class Mammalia; order Afrosoricida; family Tenrecidae; genus Nesogale; species Nesogale talazaci. The sequence goes on from PVJH01006828.1 coordinate 19,043, forward strand.
GCGCAGACCCGGGGTTGGTTGGCTGTGCTTAGGAAACCCAGGCCAGACTCTACACTGGGTCTTCTGCAAGGCAGGAGGGCTTTCAGCCCTGGGCCACCACTGGGTCCTAGAGAACTCCAGCAAGGAGGGGTGACAGACTCCATTTCTGCCCTGTCTGCTTGGACCTGCTTGGACCCGGGGGTTCTCCCGGGGATCACCATGTACAAGACACAGCAAACAAACTCCCTGGCAGCCTGAAAATAAACTAGGGCCACAGCTGAGGGGGGGGGGGTGGTGTCCAGAAAGTGTTTGCAAAAAAAAGAAAAAGAAATAAAAACACAGGGGTATTTTCCACCTACTCTTTGAAGCCCTCCCGCATGGCAGGGATTGATTACAGCTCAAGGAAGAGAGAGGAAGTGGATGTGGAGTGCCAGCATAGGGACGCAGGGGTTCTTTGTCCCGCAGGGATCCCAGAGAAAGGTCATCCTGGAAAGGAGACAGTTAAACAGCACTTTTGCTCTCTGTCCCCTGGAGACTTGGGGTCCTCAAGGCAATGGGTTCAGTCCCTGTTTGTTTTATCATTTTATTGGGGGCTCATACAACTCTTATCACAACCCCTACACATCTCTCCCTTGTGTCAAGCACATTTGTACATTTGTGGCCACCATCATTCTGAAAACATTTTCTTTCTACTTGAGCCCTGCGTATCAGCTCATTTGTCCCCTCTCTCCCTCACCATCCTTCACTCATGAACCCTTGATAATTTATAGATTATTAATATTTTGTCATATCTTACACTGTCCGATCTCTCCCTTCACCTACTTTTCTGTTGTCTATCCTGCAGGGATGGGGTTACATATAGATACTTGTAATCATTTTCCCCTTTCTGCTCCACCCTCCTGGTATTGCCACTCTCACCACTGGTCCTGAAGGGGTCATCTGTCCTGGATTCCCTGTGTTTCCAGTTTTTATCTGTACCAGTGCACATCCTCTGGTCTAGCCAGATTTGTCAGATAGAAGTGGGACCATGATAGTGGGGTGCAGGGGAAGAGAAGGAAAAGTATTCAAGAACTAGAGGAGAGTTGTATGTCTCGTCATTGCTATGCTGCACCTAATTGGCTCATCTCCTCCCTGCGACCCTTATGTAAAGGGATGTCCACTTACCTACAGATGGGCTTTGAGTCCCCACTCCATACGCCCCCCTCATTCACAATGAAATGATTTTTGGTTCTTCGACACCTGATATTGTTGCCTGCAAAACCTCATGATCACACAGGCTGGTGAGCTTCTTCCATGTGGACTTTGTTGCTTCTGAGCCAGCTGGCAACTTGTTTACCTTCAAGTCTTTAAGTAGGTCCATGTTTTTATAGGAAGTGAGAGGAGGAGCCATGTGATGGGAAGAGCATCCCCAAGGAAGCGGGATCAGTCTGTGAGGGAGCAGAGGCAGGAGGCCAGTGTGGCCAGGGACACAGCTCAGAAGGTCAGAAAACCACGCACTGAAAGGAGAGAAGAATTGCCCTTGGTTCCATCATGAGGCAAGAGTCTGAGAACAGCAAGTCTCCTCCACACACAATTTATATAAAATCAAATAGAAGACCTGCCATGGAATTTGAGATTCCATTTTAAATCATGGTGGGCTCGGGGAGGGTGGGGGAGGAGAAGGTTGGCGATAAGAGGTCAAACCCTAGAGGCCATAAGAGGTCAAATCCCAAAGGCCATGGGCTAAGGAATAGAGATGGGAGTCTGAGTGGAAGTGCAAAAGCAATCAGGGCTAGTACCTTCTCCCCTGGAGCACCAGGCGCTCACTCCTTGGACTCTGGGCCCCCTCGGCACAAGCCACTCTCCTGGGCCAGCCTGGCTCTCTGGTGCTGAAAGGGGCAGTGCCTGGGTGTGGAGTGACACTGAGGTATGCTCTGTCCTTTGCTTCAGCCTCCCACCCACCATGTGGCCCTGGCTTAATGTCGTGTGTGTGGCCACGGCGTGCCAAACCACACCTGGCGGCCCTCTTCCAGCACATTCACTCTCAAGTCTCAGGAGTTGTAGCCGGTCCTGGAGCAGTGTCTCCGTGACCAGGTGCAGCCACAACAACATAGTCCACCAGTGGGGGGGGGCGTGGGAGAGCTGAAAGGTACATTCTCCCACCGTTCAGGAGACCGAAGGGGCACCTGCAGGGACGCAGCTCTGAGGGAAGACTCTTCCTTGCCTATGGCAGTTGTAACTGCCAGCAATCTTTGGCATTTCCGGGCTTGTAGCTGCATCCGTCTCCATGCTCAGCCCTCACACCCCCACATATTCTATCTGTTCCCGGGAAACCAGCCTCCCAGAAACGCTGGCCTTCTGCTGCCTGTACAATCACTGAATGAGACCCTGCTAGGTCTAGCTCTTAGAGCCCTAGTGCCATAGTGGTTAAGCAATGGAAGGCTAACGGCCAGGCCAGCAGTTCAAAACCACCAGCGACTCCACTCTGGGAAAAAGAAGAGGTTCCTATTCTCATAAAGGATTGTAGTCTTGGAAACCCACTGGTCAGGTCTACCCTATCTTATACGGTTACGATAAGTCAGGCTTGACCCTGTGGTAGTGAAGTTTATTGTTGGTGTTGGTGTTTTGGTTTGGATTTTTTGTTGTTGTTGTTGTTGGGTTTTTTTTTTTTTTGAGGCCTTATTAGTGAGGATGGAAGTTATACTTTGAAGTACTAACTGCAAGGTCAGCAGTTTGAAAACACCAGCTACTCCATGAGAAAAAGTCAAGGTCTTCTACTCCAGGAAAGGGTTACCATCTCAAAATTGCTCCGGGGCAGTTCTACCCTGGCCTACAGGGCCACCATGAGTTGGAATCAACTCCGTGATGCTGAGTTTGGTGCTTGGTCAACTCCTGAGGACTCAGAAGGAAAACTAGCACTCCATCTTAGACCTCCCAGCCAGTAGGGGGCAACCTTTGAATACTCTCGGTCCAGCTAGCCCACCTGATGGAGGCCCGCGCTTAGTCAGTGGTAACTACGACCCGTCAGTCAAGGTCACAGAGCTCAGTAGGTGAGGACCACGCATGGAAAGGAGAGAAGACGAGCCCTTGGCTCCATCATCAGGCAAGAGTCTGACGACAGCAAGTCTCATCAAGATGCAACCTATATAAAATTGAAGAAAAAAAAAAAACCGCCCTGGAACTTGAAATTCCATTTCGAATCATTTTTCGAAAGATTTTCTTTCTTTTCCTTCAAGGTATTCGGAGGCCATTCTTGAAATGAAAATTGCTCCCAAGTGAAGTGGTATAAATGGTCACTCTGGCTGGTTTCTTATTTTGATACCTAAGTATGAATTGGCAGCCCCTGCAGGTGTCCTGGTTACACATCGGGCCACTAGCCACAAGGTGAGCAGTTTGAAACTGCCAGTCAGCTGGGAGGGAGGGAGAAAGATGGGGATTTCTACTCCCCTAAAGAGTTAGTCTCAGAAACCCACGGGTCCTGGATGTCATTATGAGCCAGACGTGACTTGGTGCAGGGAGCTTGTGTGTGTGTGTGTGTGTGTGTGTGTGTGTGTGTGTGTGTGTGATATGAATTAATCTTTAACCATTTCAAACACACCCTCGCATTTGAGACCCTGAGACCCAGGCTTTGAATCTCTTGATGGAAGAAAAGCATCAGATGAGGAACATCTTGAAGACCATTTGCAAGTGTGGAATTTGGAGGAAGGGGAGGGCAGAGGGAGGAGCCAAGGAAAGAAAACAGATCACAACAGCACCCGGAAAGTGTGCACGGTGTACAAGGAGGGGAACTAGGGGACCAGGTTCTACAACCGTCCTTCCCCTCCCTGCTGCAGGCCTCTGTGGGACGACCGCTCTGTCCTCTGTGCTTTCGTATGAAAACCGAGGGCTGTTGGGACAAAATGACTTCAGAAGTCACCACTCTCAATGCTCGTGCTCCTCAGTGTCAAAGCCCAGCTGGCCTCCTTCATTATGGCAATCACAGCAGCAAAAGGGTCCTTGGTAATTATAAAGGACTCCATAGCTTGTCAAAATTGTTTCCATGCGTTAGCCTTCCAGATTCTTAATCAAAACCTAATCCTCAACCATCGAGTCAATTCTAACTCATAACAGCCCTGCATATGGTTCCCAAGACTAAATCTTACAGGAACAGACATATCCTCCCATATCTAGCTCTTAGAAAGAAAAAAAACTTCAAGCTAAGCCACATATGTAGAAGTAACACGTCTGTTTTACACAGCAGCAGACTATCACCAGTTAAGAACCCAGGGAGAGTGGTTGCTCTAATTGCTCTCATGTAAGGAGGATCCTTGGGCAGCGGAAGCACTAGTTGACAGATTGAGATGTGTGAGTCGACAACCCCCTGAGGTCACTTACACCCTCCCCTGAGTGGAAAGAAGCAAAACAAAGTGCCGCCACTCAAAGAGGCATTTCCTCCAGCCCGCCACCTTCCTGGGGATACCCTTTGGTATGAGACGTGAGGTGTCCTCTAGAGAGTTCACTGCCAACATCGAGGCATAGGTGCGCTGACTTGTTAGGGATAGCCAAAGGCCATCCTCTGGGTTGACGGAGCAAGACTTCGTGTGAAATGACAGAAGGGGGATCATTCTGGCAGCCTTGTTGTGGGCTTACCCAGCCCTGGCAGCATTCTTTCCCACGGCAGATGTTTGTGGAACACCAACCCAACAGAGAGGGAGTCCATGGTCTTTTTCTGCCAGCTCACCATCCCCGTGTATGACTTCATGCAGGTTGCCAACCCCTGGGGGCTGCCTTTGCCCATGGGTCCAGGGAGCCCTGGGTCCCTGCTGCGGTGCTCCTAGATGGGTACACAGCACTCAGGGACTAGCCCTGGAAGGGCTCTGAAGAACCCGGGCTCCTCTGTTATCAAAGATGCCTGTTGGCCGAGAGTTTGATATGGAAATGGAGGAGAAGAGAAGAGGAAAGAAATGGGGAGTGAGGAGGAAGAGGAAGAAGAGAGGAGACAGAGAGAGGAAGGAAGGAAAGGGTGAGGTGGAAGCTGGAGAGGAGGAGAAGGGGCCAGGATAGGAAAAAGACAGGCACAATCTTTAAAATCCACCTCTTGGTGATTGGGTGGGTACTAACTGCCCTTTGAAGATAATTCCTGGGCCTTCCCTAGAGCAGGGGTGTTCAATACATCGATCGAGATCTACTAGTCGATCGAAAATGGAGTGTGGGTAGATTGCATAGTATTTAAAAAATAGACAGAGCCTATCATCAATCTCATCACTTAATTGATATACAGCACAGCCATTCAGATGCAATCTTAGGTGTCAAGCTCATGCGCAAACAACTGCACTAAGTGCAACAAAACTGACAAGTTACCGCCATTTTTAGACCTTGGTTTTTTTTTTCTCTTAAATGTAAAAATTGGGTAGGGGAGCTGGACCAAGTAAGAAGACAAAAACATATCACTTTCCTGCGGCCCACTGGGACGGAGGTTCAATTCCAGCAGTGGGGCTGGGCCTCCTACTCCCACCACCGAGAGCAGTGATGCCCCCCCCCCAAAAAAAAGATTTAAAAACATATCACTTTCATAGGGAATGGGAGATTTTGACACTACAAGCCAACATTCAGCTGAAGTCCAGAGTGCATGAACAGTTCTGGAACTTACTCCCAGAGGGAACGTACCCAAACGTCGGAAAATGTGCTACCTCCTTGACTGAATTATTCAACTCTACTTATTGATGTGAGTCAGCCTTTTCCCACATAAAGATCATTCAGTCCAATCATTTGGAAGTGTGCTTGAGGCTGGCTGTCAGCAGCTCCTGTCCAGACTATATACATCCCTGGCTCATTCCATTCAGTGCAAGTCGTCAGAGTCAACTCAAGTCATGACAAAAACTGTACATAATTCATTGTGCTGTGCAATATGGACTCGTGTGGTTATGCAAGGTCCAAAAGCATACATTGTACTTATAGAGCATACTCAATGCATTTATGAATAAATGTAATAAATAAAAATAAATATATGTTTTGCATTTCTGTAGTTGGTAGATCATTTAGACTTGATCATTCCGTAGGTAGCTCGCATGCTGAAAAAGTGTGAGCCCCGCTGCCCTAGACCCAATGCGCACAGCTGATGCTATAATGAGCTCACTGGGAAGGTGGCAGGGCCGGAGTGGGTGACAATAAAAGACAGAACACCACTCTGTCCGCTCAGGCCTACATCCCCCCAGCCCCCTCTCCCTGGTTATCTCAAAATTAGTTTAGCTTCCTCTGTGCAGTTTCCAGAGCTTAACAAGCATGTGTGCATGGAAATTAATCCCCCCTTTAATTCTCTACCGTCGCTTTCCTGAGAATGTAAGGAAGGAGAAAAATGCTTCTAAACAGAACTGATCCGTCCTCTGCAAACAAAACAAACCATGTCTCTAAAGGCGTGTCTTGTTCCCTGTGGCTGATTCGGGGAGAAGAGATGAAGGGAATGTGTGTATGAGTGTGTATGTGTGTGTGGGGGGGAGGGGAGGTGGGAGTGAGAACCCCGCTAAATGCAACTGCAGAAGCCTCATGGTTGACTAGCGCAGAGAGAAACTGGGAGCTCCCAGATTCCGCGCCGGAGTCTAAATTTAGAGCCTATTTGCAGACCCGTTAGAGGGAGTTCAGAGACAAGCCACCAAAACAATTAGAGAAATGCAGCTTAATTGGCCCGGCTTGGCTAAGCAACTGGCTGAACAGAGAGCCATGGAGAGTCTGCCGCCTGAAGAAGCCACATAAATGCCAATCACAGGGAGGGACGTAGCATGAGGGGATGGAGGAAATGAATGGAGCCCAAGAAGAGGGAATACAGCTCAGACTGGCGTGTGGACCCCAGATCAGGATGCCCACGAGGGGTCTCCAGCCCTGTACCTGATGCTCTTCCAAAGCCTGGCCCTCCAAGGGTACCTGCAATGCACCCAAGAATTCATGCTTCCCACCATTGTTGTAGATGAAGCAGCAGAAGCTTGGTGGTGCTGGTTCAACTCATCATCCAAGTGGCTCAAGGAGGATTTAAACTCAGATCTGATGGGATGTAAGGTGTCAGCTTGGCTACTGGAGGCTGTCGGGGTAGGCGGGGGGTGGGGGGGGGAGGGAGAAGGAATAGAAGACCCAGAGGCTGAGATGTTCCCACAGGTATCCATGTGGCAGGTGCTTACACGGGGAGGCCAAACAAAGCAGATGGCTTTCAAGCAGAGTCCAAGGCCATCTCCCGTGTGTCAGAGTAGGACAGTGCTTCTGGATCCTTGAGGTCACCAGGCTGTTATTTCGAGGCACCTCAGAGTGGATTTGAACCTGCAACCTTACAGCTCAGTCAAGAGCTTAACTGCTGTGTCCCTTGTAGATACAAAGCCAGCGGAGGCAAAGGAGCCACGTTTGTGAAGGTGTGTGTGCACTGTTTGCTCAGCGGCTCCTTGGAGCAAGCTGGGCTCCCTGCCCTGCCACCCTTCCTTTCTCTGTTTAACTGACATCTGTCCTCCAGCTCCAGGCCTAATCACCCTCTGGCTCCCCAGCCGCGACAGAGCAGGGAGAGTACCAGGCTTTGGGCCTGAAGTCCCTGACTTTCCATTTAACCCTCTAAAGTACATTCATTTCTCCAGACCCCGCGTTACTCAGCCGTTACTCAGAGCTAATCCAGGCGTCAGCATGAGGTTGTGGCGGGAACCAGTGAGAGAGTGCGGGAGGATCAGTGGGCTTTGTAACCGGCAAAATGCTGAACATATGTAAGGGGGCGTTATTAGCGATCATAACATAATTAGTCATCTGGCTCCCTGTAAACAGTGCTGACCAGACAGGGCTTTTCTCACGTCAGGCTTCCATCTGACCCCTTCCCTTCCCCAGTGTACACACAATCCCCACTGAGAGTGGGAGGCTGACTCAGCATCAGACCCAGGGAAGGTTCTGGAAGAAGGCAGCTGGCAGACTCCAGGTCAGACCTGGGCTGACTGTCCGGCAGGAAGTGCAGAGAGCTGGCCTGCATCGGAATGTGGCAGAGTACCAACACCATGGTGACCCGGCAGGTGTCATCCGGGAACCCAGAGATAACGGATCATGCCAAACCGTGTTGAAAGAGCAGTCTGAGGCCCAACGAGATGTCTCGTGTCACAGTAAACTGGGATCCTCCTAGTGGGCAAAGCCCAGTGATAGGGGCTGGGACACTTGGCTGGAGTGGGAGCAGGCTTGGGGATAGAGAAAGATGAGAGGCCTACGGTCTTACGAGGAGCCGAGGGGGCATGAGTGACTCGGCACTCAACTCCTACCCCAAAGCTTGACAGCTTGAATTCACCCAGAGGAACCTGGAGGACAGGGCTGGTGATCAGCCATGGAAAGAGCTCAGCCTGGGAAGCTGCAGGGAGCGCTTCCCATCGGCCCCCACGGGAACTGACTTGATGGCGTCTGAGAACAGCAACAATGCCAGGTCCTGACCGGGAGTCCCTGGGTGGTCCAAGCAGCCGGCGCACTGGCTCTGCCTCTCAAGTTCAGAGCTTCCAGTACAACCCCAAGGCAACTTGGCTCGAAAGGGCAACCTATAAATCAGTGCCGTCGGGTTGATTCTGACTCACGGCAAGGCTAGAGGGCTGTTCTTCCTCACGGGGCTGACGCCTCACCTTTCTCCAGGGCCTCGGGCGGAAGGCAACTGCCACTTGCTACAGAAAATAAATATATACATCAGCCAGTGAGGACCACACGGAGCCCAAGAGATAGAGTGGATTTACTAGCACTCCCTCTTCTCATGGGTTCTAATCCACCAGCTGTTCCAAAGGAGGAAGAAGGCGCCGTCTGTCCCTGTAAAGACGTAGAGTCTTCAGAATCGTTGAGGCCGAATCGGCTCGATCACAGTGGGCTCGGTTTGGGCCTGATGCTCTCCCAGGGAGCCGTGGGGTGCCGGGGGTGGGGGAGGCGTTGAGCTGCTAATCAGAAGGGCAGCAGCTTGAACCTACCAGCTGCTCTGAGCGAGGAAGATTGGCAATCTTCCTCCCTCGAGATGCAGAGAGCCTGCTTCCCTCCAGACAGGTGGACGGACAGACAGACAGACTCGGCGGCGCTGTGCAGGCGCGTCACTCTGTGCCACGGAGTGGACGTGAGTCGTTGTCGGATTCCCCCCGGATTGGCACTGGGTTTGGTTCGGTTCTTGTCCCTCTGGGAACCCTGGGGGCACAAAGGTTATGATCTAACCCGAAGGTCAGCGGTTCGAACTCACCAGCTGCTCGGCTCTGTGGTAGGAAAGCCCAGCCATCTGCTCCCAGAAAGACTGCTGCCTGCGACACCAGGACTCCCTTCTGCACAGAGTTGGGATGGAGTGGGTGACACTCGCATGGCGCTGTCTCTGAGAGGCACCTTCGAGGCTCTGACCGTGGGTCCTCAGCAGGCCCCAGAGGCAGCTTGTGGTCCCCAGGGCGATGCTGGTGACTCAGCAGCTGGAGGCCCCTTGGGGAGAGCCTGGGCAGCGGCCAGGCATCCCCAGGACAAGCTCCTGAGTGGCCTCACTGTGCCAACCTTTGGACAACGATTCCTTGTCCATCAATCCTCCCTTCAAGTGTAGACCATTACCCAAGAACCAACACTTTGTGAGTTCCACTGTGTCCCTGCCTCCGATCTAAGCCCTTGGATGTGGGTGAATTGTTTCACTCCTCCCAGAAGCCCTGTGGGGGCGGGGATGCCGGTATTGTCCCCATTCACTTCCTTGAAGTCCACAGGAGAAACCTGCACAGGCAGCAAGGTTGGCACTCAAACCTGGGCTTTCTAGCCTGGAGCCTTACATATACTTAGCTGCTACAGCCCTTTAATTAGAGCCTGGGATAGAGGGTTCCTGAGGTCCTTCTCAGCTAGAACATCCAAGAAAGGCCAGGCCTAGAGGATCAGCTCCCACGTCCCACTCATTTTACAAAGGAGGAAGGCCTGAGAGACCAATGAGGGCCCCACAGGGAGCAGGCAGCCCGTGCTGAATGCAGCCACACTGTGATGATTCCGTCCTGCTGCCAAACCGGGGTGAGGCATTCATCAGCCAGATGTTCCACTGACATCACAGCTGTGCCTGCGCACACACTGGGTTCCTCTGCGACGGAGTCTCTTTAGATCCCCTAAAGCCCCTCTCTGCCCCATTACGAGACCTTTGGATGCACGGAGGGCACAAATGCTAACCTGTCACCTCCACCTGTGCTTCACAGATGCCTATAGGAATCCAGTGAACGGTCTGGGTCATTTTGTGGACAAAGAAAAACACCCCAGCAGAGACACATTTCAAGTTTGGGGGAGTCGGTAGAATGTGAATGCTGTGGATCTCTTGCATGCATCCCCAGAGCTCCCTAAAGCACACAGTAAAAAACCCCAGCTCCAGATCAGGAGAAGACGGCGTGGGGACAATGAAGCAGAACCAGGACCAGTCTGATTGTGGTTGGATAGCCACAGGAGCGTCAAGGCCCAGGTGATGGAGTTCCAGTCCTTGGTCTTGGGACACGGTGCCCACAACCCCCTGGATGGTTCCCAGTGACTCAGCACAGTGGCATGAGGGGAGGCCAGGAGGTCCTGGGTGCCTCTACCTGCTGTAGATCTCACAACAATGTCTTTCCTTTCCTGCCACCACCCAGATGTCATCTCTCATGACCTCACCAGTCGGATCTTTCCCTAATACCAAGCCTTCTTCTCACCAGCACTCCCCCTCCCATTCCTCCGCAGAGGGGACACCGTGCAGGGGCTCACGGGGGAGCTAGTTTCCAGACGTTCACTGTAGAGCTAAAACAGTACCTATGTGGAAGGTGGTTGTCATCGTTCCGTGCTCTAGTAGCTATGACTTGCTGGCTACGCTGCAGGTGTTTCACAAACACATGCCAGAGTTTCTCACCTCCATGTTGTTTCTCTCTCTCACACACCCAGTTCGTAGGTGCCCTGAGGGTCTGCTGGTTCTATGCCAAAGGTCAGCAGTTTGAAACCGCCAGTTGCTCCGTGGGAGGAGATGAGAGTTTGAATTCCAAAGGAGACTTGCCGTCTCAGAAACTCACAGTCATTGACGGGAGTAGACAGCCGTGTTTCTCCTGAGGAGCTGGTGGTGGTTTTGACCTCTCCGTCTTGCAGACCACGGTCCAACGTGTAACCACGACCCCACCAGGGCTCCCCTTTCAGGGTCAGTGGAGAGCAATTCTCAGAGCAGTCTGCATAGCCAGTCCCCACAGTAACCAGGGAGGGCCCAGAAAGCAGATCTGGGAGGAACACCAACACCAACGTCTCCTCCGTGTTTGCGGGCTGAGTCAGATCAGCTAGCGCCAGCTGTTTGGAACATTGCCGGTGGTAAAAAGCTTACCTTCCAGGCCTCAAAGCCCGCTTTGATTCCACCCACTGGACTTAATGTGGAAGCATGGCCCACCTGTCAATGGGGCTCTGAGGGCTGCTCTCCCATTGAGCCCGTTGTTCCAGCAGAGCGTCCAGACTGAGTCAGGGCCTGTCATCTTGTTCTGACCACCAGCCAGTGAAAAGAAGATGGATGACAATGGGCCCCCCCGGCAAGTCATCATGGCGGTGAGACGCAGGACTGGGTGGTATTGTGAGTAGGGTCACCGAGAGTTGGAGGTCCAGTTGGTGGTGGTTGTGCCCTGGTTACCCATGGGCCAGTGAGCCTTTGAAACCGGCAGCAACTCCACAGGGAAACACTGGGAGTTCTTCCCTGGTAAAGTGACAGTCTCGGAAGCCCCCGGGGCTTGCTTTGAGTCAGCATTGATTCCCCGGCAGTGAGCTGACTGAGACCAACAACGAGCCTCGGGCGTGACACGGAGAAAGGGCCGGAAGCCATGCTGAGGGACAGCAGAGGCACACGGGCATGAACTAGCCATGCTGGCAGTGGAGCAAAGGAGGAACCACCTGGTTGGTTTTGCTCTCTCAGCCTCAGGGGAAGGCAGGGCCCTGCCTGCTGTCGGAGGCGCCCAAGCCTAGCAGCGATTGAGAGGAGGGCTCAGAACCAGGCATTCTGCTGTGCACAGTCGCTGCGAGTCGAAACTGACCCAGTGGCACTACTGACAACAGCGGCGTGGTACGGGGGTCCCTAGGCTGTGGCAGGTGTCCCACAATTTAGAATTCTCTCATCCACTGTCCGAGACCACGTCCTGCATGTTCATTCACTGCAGGTAGAAACCAGACAGGTAGCCAGTAACTGGAAGAGAGCTCTCCCTCAGCAAGGCCCAACAGGCTCTTGCTGTCGGAACAAGCAGTCCTAGGGGCATTCTGGGTAAGCGCCCAGCTGCAAATCAGAAGGCTGAAAGCCCCCTAGAGCTCTGCCGGACAAACAGCTGGCGGTCTGCTCCCACAAACACTGTGGCCTGGACACCCCCATGGGGCAGCTCTACTTGTGTCCGGAGGTCACTGTGAGGTGGAGCGGACACTTGGCCCCTCACACTCACTACAGCAGCACCGGGAAAGGCAGAGTCACAGTTAGACCCGGGACCCTGGCCCCCAAAGTGACAGATTCGGACTGCAGGGCCAGGAAATAGCTTCTGGAGACCTTACGAGGGAGGCAGTGAAGACGCTGGGCCTTGGGGTTCTGTCCTCACTGCACATTCCAGTGAGGTGCTAGGCAGGGGACTGTGTCTCCGTAAATGTGCTTCCGCGGCTCGACATAAAACAGGGCGCACGTTGGGAGCCAACTCCTGGAGGGAAGTTGCTGTCGCTCCAGAATATCTGGCTACCTTCTCCCAAAGTGAGAGACGCTGGGTCTGGCATCCCCGTTCCCCTCTGGGTAGGCACAGATCACTGGGGTTTGGAATAGAGATCGGATGTGTTCCCGTTGGCTGGTTGTGGGGGAGGCACACACCCCATGGTGGGGCCTCAGATCAGGCAGGCTGGAGGAAGGACAGTGAAGTCACTGTGGAGATCCACAAATTGTTCCAGGAAGGGCAACATGACGACAGCAGAGATGACCATAGCACCGCGTCTGTATGTGCCGCTGCTTTACAAATCTGAACACCCCATTCTGACCTTTTGTGACCTCAAGGTCAGAGGAGCAATACCCCGTAGGGTTTTCCAGGTGGTCATGTCTGCAGAAGCCCACTCACTGCCTCCCCTTGCTCTCATGGGGTGACTAGTGAGTTTGAACCATGGGCTTCTGGGTTGGCAGGCAAGCACTGAACCGCTGTGTCCTCAGTCCTCCTTTTGCGGACACAAAAGCACTTCCCGGTGCCTAAGAGCCCTTGCTCTTCAAACACCTCGAAGAGGTAGACAAAGGAGTGATCGCCAATCCATGGGAAGACCGGGGGTGTTCCTGCCACAGAGGGCTGGGAGGGAAACTGAAGAAGGAGACGGTAAGGGCTGCCCCTTTCACGAGGTCCTTCCATCTGTCTCCCTCCCTGAGGAGAGCCCAGGAGTGCACTTGGGAGGAAGGAAGCTAGGAACTGGCTTTGGTCGCTGCCTTCATGGTGGGACACTGAGCAAGGTCCTCCCGGGGAGGGGTGATGAGGTCGTAGCTGAGTCACCACAGAGTGGCACATTCACAGGCATTCACCAACGCATGTTTGCTGCCTCCTGTTTATGCATTCTCTGTCTTCACCAGTCAGTTCAAGGTCCGTGGCCTTCGGGAAGCTCTCTGAGGTTCATCTTAATTGGAACACCATCCGCTACCTGCCTGGGCCACACTCGCTTCTGGTTATGGATGAACCTGCCTGTGTCCACAGGCTACGGGGGGCTCTGGAGAATGCCCTGTCCTCCTCCCTTTCCTCCCTCCAGCCCTCACCCAAGTGCAAGAGCCCCTCGAGGATGCAGTCATTTCATTTCCAATTCATGGATATGATGTATCCGGTAGGTTGGAAACAGAGATGATAAGGTTTTAAATAAGCAAGACAGCTATCAGCAGTCATCGTACGAGTGATTAGTGGAATACATTTGGTGCAGGTTCTTCTTAAGCTTATCCGATTACTCTTTCCATCATCATTTTTAATAGTCAACCTAGAGAGTGGTTTGACTGAAAGAGACTGAGCCCCAGATATGGAAAACAGGACAGCAAACAGGCTGCTACCCATTTAGGGGAAGTGCTTCTGCCTCTCAGTAGCTTGATGGCTTGGGGTCCTGATTTGGACATCACCTTTGGGAAGCCAGCTTTCATCCTTGGTCTCCGATGACATCTGTCTTTCCTGCCATGAATTCGCAATGCTCTCTCATGACCTCTGTCATCATACCTGTAGCAGTGTGTTGGATACACGCCTGTGTTCTCTCCGTCTCCCCCACTGGACTGTTGGTATACTTCATGAGACAGGGACTGTTTCCCCACCTCTCCACTCCAAGCTAGAGAGTTCCTAGCAAAATATCCCCAGTACATAGGCATTTGAAAAGGTGACTGAAGAGGTTGTAAGTAAAGGGACACAGAGGCCGGCCAGATCCTTTCCACCAAATGATCATGTGTGCAGTTCCCATACTGATACAGCTTCCTGCTCCCCTCAGGGTCAAGATGTCTGCTGTCTGAGGTGATCTATGACATCATGCCTTTGAGATGAAGTCATTAGCTCACACCACTCATGACTTTCTGAGAATATCATCCTTTGTAACCGAGGCTTTTGGGAGAACATTGCAGTAAACCCAAGAGTCTCTGCACAGTGAAATGTAGAGCATGCGACTTGGCTGGTGGGGAGTAGAATTGGGTTGCTTGACATTTCAAACTCTGCCTGGCTCTCAGATCCTTATCCTGACCCGAGACCCTCCTTGGAGAATCCTGGATTAGGCCAGATTTTTAGGTTGAGGCTGGAGGTGGATGGAAAGCAAGTTTTGGAAGAGATCAGAGATGAGAGAGGAGAGTTACCTGAACATTTGTAAAGGAAAATGGTAAAAAGAGTATGGCCTTTTTTCCTAATTCCACCAAGGGGGGAGTAGATAAATTCAGTTCTTCCTCACAACCTGCCCTCCCCTCCACAGTATGAAGGGACAGGGCGTGGTTCCTTCACCTTCGATGGCAGACAGTCTCCTTCCCATCTTTGTATGGAGGCCAGGTGTCTACCTCAGGTGAGGCCTGGTTGAAGGCAGTCCTGGCTGTCCTGAGCGCATCGCCTCTGCTTGGTCTACCAGTGAGCATGTGACCCAGTTTTAGCCAATAAAGCACAAAGACTTGAATGATAGTTTAAAACCATGACACCCAACAGACTTAGCCAAAACATTCCAGCGACAGGTTGTGTTTCAGGAGCAGTCCATTTGATGGTTAGCTTTGTAAGTTGAGGGACAAGGGGACAAGCACTCTTTGCTCTCCCACCTGCTCTTCCTCTCGGGGTCCCACTGTGGAAGGGTGCAATGAGTACTGCCATGGCAGCCAGCTGGGACCCTGGAGGGGCGTGACCTCGGCGCCCAGAAGGCAGAACGGCACTTCTTCTCCATGAGTGCTCCTGATACCACCCGCTTCGAGACACTGCCTACCCTCATGGATGAAACTGTTGTTCCTGTGAGTGGTTTAAGGCCAGGGTTACCCTATAAAGGTTTCTATAAAGGGTCAGACAGTATGTGTTGTTCAGTTTTGTGGGCCACCTGGTCCCTATTGCAAGTCATCAGAGCTGTCCTGAAGCCCCCAGACTCACCAGCGATGACATGTGAATCACCAGGGTAGGTTCCAATAAAACTTTATTGGCAGAAATGGGCAGGACATTGGACTTTGTCCTTGAGCAACAGTTTGCCAGTTCCTTTGGTTAAACTGTGGACACCATCATCGTCATCCTCTCATATCTATGTACTGCTGGGAGGTGCCATGGCGGTGCTGGGTCAGCCTCCTAGGGGCCCCTCTGCACAATAGACAGCAATACCACCCAGTCCTGTGCCATCCTCCCAGGGATGATGTTCCAGCCCATTGTTGTAGCCACTGCGTCAATCCATCTTGCTGAGGATCCTCTTTTTTTTTTTGGTCTTTGTATTTTATCACGCAGGATGTCCTTCCCTAGGGAAGGTCCATCCATGCCCCAGCTACAGCCCTCAGTGCAGAGACAGGGGTGGGGGTGGCCATTTCTGTTTCATTGACGCTGGCTCGGGAAGACCGCAGGTAGAACAGAACAAAGTGTTGCCTGTCAGACGGCATCTTGAGTGTGGGCATCTTGTCTGTGTCTGCTGGAGTCGGTGGCATATTTTCAGTTATCTTCCAACCTTGGGGTGCATCTGTTAGCACTTGACCGGACAGTGTTGGGGGATGATCTTAGGATTCCACAAGTAGAGTGCCAGGTCTTCCTTTCTAGTCTGTCTTACTCTGGCAATGCCTCTGAAACACCTGTCCATGATGGGTGACATCCACCGGGACTGGAAATCCCGGGAGTCGAGTAACACACTCCCAGCAACAGAGTAATGTGCTTTATGGCAACCAGACTGACAGGTGGTGGGACGGTCCTTGCAACAGGGCTCAATAGGAAGAAATGTAGACACTCCTTGGGAAGGCGCATGGTAAAAAAACGGATACAGAAAGAAGGGGATCACAAATAGTGATCGATGCTGTGGTGGAAACAGAAGGAAGAGATTGGGGATTCAAGAGGTGGAGCAGCTTGGAGAAAATTGTAAGAGAAGACATTTCAGGGGAAAGATGCCATTGGAGACCTAAAGAATAAGAAGGGTCGAGTTTATGTGAAGGAGCTAAGGCATTTTATAGCCGTCAGTAGGGGCTGGCAATGCAAGGATTTGAGGGCTGGGATACATTTGACACATTCAGGAAATCCAAATGAAGGGGTGGGGTGAGCAAAGGAGAGAGAAGTGGGCAGAGACTGGATCATGCAGACCTGGAAGTCTTGGGGAAAAACATGAATGTTATAGCAATATCCATGGCAAGGTGAGGCTGTAAAGACCGGAGTGAAGCCGTAATGCTTTCCTTGTTTAATTATCCATCTGACTTTGACCTGAACTGTAGGGAGAAGGAGCAGACAGGGCAGCTGGAAGGCAATTTCTACAGTCAAACAGGCTTATGAGGGTAGCTCCATTCACCCAACTTGTGGTAATAAGGAGTTCCCCTGAATGGAAGAGAGGGACCAGAGGAGGAAAGCCAGGGATCCTAGAACCCTCAGAAAACCAGGCTCCAGGAAGATGTGCCTGTCCTTCCATGAAGCTGTTCTTGAAGCCTCCATCTAGTACAATCTTGAGACACAGTGAGCTGGCACCAGGCCTGTCTTTGAGCCCAAAGATGCAAATTGACATTGGGCATTTCCTCTGCTCACAGGGGGCCCAGCACACATGGGCTGGGTTGGTTCTCCTGCCTCTGGGATATAGTGGCACCAGCTAGAGACGGCTGACAGCTCACTGACACAGGCAGGCTGGGGTGGGGATGGGGGAGACATGCATCTATCCTGCAGCATCTCTCCCTTCCCCACCATGGAGTGACCAGACTACCAAAAGGAGCCTTTAGTGGAGGGGAAGGTCGCCTTGCGTGTTCTTCCGTCGCTTGGTTCCATGGAAGGTCGGAGGTGGCTTTCAAGAAGCAGATGTAATGACATCCAAAGCTATACATTAAGCATCTCAGGGTGCAGAGAAATATAATGGCAAAACAGAAAACCAAACAACAAGTCGTAATATCCTTTACAAGGCTGCTGTCACACAGAAACTCCCCCAGACAGAGAGAGAGAGAGAGACAGGGGAGGGGGGGAGCAGAAAAGGAAATGAAACACAGTCTGTTACAAAGTCCTACTGTATTATTGATATTCCCTCTAGCAATAGGCAGTTTCCCATATGTACACCAGCGCTTGGGGCTGAGTTGCGGGCTGCTCCCACACCCAGCATGGGGGAGGAGACAGTGCAGCACCCCTTCCCCCACCCCGCTCTCATAGCTCCCTACCTGCCTCCACAGGGAAGAAGGAGGTGAGTCTTCCCTGCTTTGCACAAAGCAGAAAAAGGCAGCTGGTATTCGCAATTTTCTACTCAATTGCTTTGTTCTGGGCTCAGTTTAACTTAATGATTTCCCAGTCCGATTTGAATTCCTTCACATTAATAAAGTCAAAACGCTAACGAGCAAAGGCACACAGAGCTGAGACCCGAGAATCCTGTCTGCAAGCCACAGGGGAAGGCAGCTGCGTTCAGGGCCCTGAGAAGGGGTCACAGCCAGAGGCTAAGAAGGGTGCCTTCCAGCCCTTCCTGGCTGCCCCAGCCGGGCCCTGCTTGGATCCAGTCACCCAAACCAGAGCACGCTCTAGATCAAGTCCCCACCCTCCTCCCCAAGCAAAGGAGATTGGCTACTTTATCAGGACAGGGTTGATCTCGGGGCTGCAGGGGAGCACATGAAGGGAGGGGGTGGCTGTAGCCACAACCAAAGGACCCGAACAACAACAAAAGACGGTCAAATGGACTTCCACTCAAGTTCACTCCGTGTGTGTCAAAACGCAACTCTGTTCCATGGGTTTTAATGACGGACAGTTTGGGGACCTGGGGTGCCCAAACTTTCTTATGAGGCCCCTCTAGAGGGACTTCAACCTTCAACCCATTGGTTGGCCATCAGTGCATTTGTCCTTTGCACCACCCAAGACGGTAGGAACCCACTTCAAACCCTGACCCAACCCACTGCAGGGAGTCAGTCCTGACCTGCAGCGACCCTGTCAGGCAGAGCTGAGGTGCCCTTGGTGGTTTCTGAGACTGTCCATCTGTACAGAAGCATCTGTCTCTGATCTTTTGTGAGCCATGGACCTGCCTAACAAATAAACCGCTACACAAGCAGGTGCCAGGACTCCCAGGAGCCCGTCAGCCCTGGGCACCCTGGAAAGGAACTGGCTGTGAATGGTTGGAAGGTGTTTCTGGACCCAGCTTTCCTCAGCACCTCACCACGGGCCACCCTGGGCAACACCCATCGATGTGGGCTCTGCCTGTAAGCCAGGGCTGCCATCTCCTGCCTCACCCTCAACCCCCCGCCCCAGGCTGCTCACAGGGCTGTATCGGATAAAGGACAGGAATGAGCACAGGACAGCTGGAGAGCTGTTTCATGACTCTGGGCATGTGACCCGGAGACCAGAGTATTAGCAATTCCAATTAATCAAATAAATGGAAAAATAAATTGGTTTTATGGAAACAGATTTCTGCGCCTGGCCAAGGTTTCAGGGAGGGAGCACACAGGGGACTCACAGAACCTTTTGTGTTCATGGTTTTGGCTATGCTAAACCCAAGCAGGGTTTAGCATGTCCCCAAGCCCAGCGATGTCACTAGGGGTCATGTCACCTTCTGTGGTCACTTGTGATGTCACCTACCTCCCCCTGGGACCTCTCACACCAGACCATATGTACAGAATCTCTATGAATGTAGACTTTTGATTTTAACCACAAAATAGCCCGTGATTAAGAGCAGCTGTGAACTGCTTCCATGGGACACTTCTTAGAATCTGTAGATGCCAACACAGGAGGGCTGGTGAAATCTACATGGAATGACCGCAGTATCCGCTCCATGGTCAGGGACCGGGCAGGGATGGAACCTGGTGTCCCTTGCTCTCTCACCTGTGCCTCCTATCATTTCTACATCATTCTCCAAGAAGTCCTTGACAGGGGTTCACCCCCGCTGCTTACCGCAGCAGCCAAAGCTCCAGGCAATGCGACAAAACCAGAGACTAGCTAATCCCTGGCAGCCTCCAGGCAAACAGCGCATGCATGTTTCTCCAGGGCTTTCCCATGTCCTGGGCCGTGGGTGACGATGTTAGCTCTGGCCAGAGCACATCGGAAGGTTCAAGCATGTGAACCCACATAGGATTGTAGCTTTTGGGGCCTATTCACTCAAAAAGGCAACAGCAACAAATGGACTCACTGCCACGACGTGCAGGCCAACTCACAGTGAGCCTGTATGACAGAAAGAATGGCCCCTATGGGGTTCCCAGATGCTAACTCTTTCCATGAGTAGAAAGTCCTGGCTTTCTCCCAAGGAGTGGCGGATGGCTTTGAACCACTGACCTTGCAGTGAGGGATCCCACTTGTAACCACAGCACCGGGCTCTCTGGTGGGTGTATTAGTACATGCACATTCTGTATATAAAATGCTTTCTGCAGTCGACACTAGAGGGATATTGGTGCAAACAATACGTGGAAGCACTATGCTAGGATTTTATAGGCAGTGTTACAGTGTCACTCAGCGAGGTCCCCTAAAGCTCTCTGACGATGGCACTGCCCAAACCCACGCTCTGCCCCCAGGAACCCTGTCTGGGGTCTACACGTTCAGTTCCAAGACATGGTCTCCTCAATATCCTTCCCAAACCCAAACAGACTGCCATCAAGCCGTCTGACTCCTCACCACCCTACAGGACCGAGTAGAACTGGCCCAGGGGGTTTCTGGGTCTGTGAATCTTGATGGGGTCAGAAAGCCTCCTCTTTCTCTCTTGGAGTGGCTGATGGGTTTGAATGACTGACTTTGCTGCCATGAGCAACCCAATGGGCGACCTGACTCTGGTCGAATCAAGCTGGTTCCAGCCTAGACTCATTTCCGTGGTCCTTCACAAATTGCCAGTGCCTACTGTTGCTGTGGGGTGCCCTGACTCTATCCTACTTCTGGGAGACTGTGCCACAGGGTCGAGCTGTCCCCCAAGATTTTCAGGCTGCCATCTTCACTCATCTTCCTTTCCCTCACCGGGTGAGTTTGAACCCCTAGTCTTTCCCTTAGGAACCGAGTGTTTAATCAGAGTATAGCCTTGAGTGCTTGCTCTCAAAGAGTGTGTTCCCTGCTCTGGGTTCCACAATTTTCTGAGCATGCTCAGGAGGCAGTGTCATGAGCGCCCAGCTGGGAGGAGATGGAAACTTGAACAGATCTTCTAAGTCAGGGGTTCTCAACCTTCCTAATGCCGAGACCCTTTCACGCAGTTCCTCATGTGGTGGTGTGTGTTAGTCCGGGTAGACTAGAGTGACAAATTTATAGACACGCATATGGATATAAGGAAAAGGTTCTACCTGCCTGGAACTACTTATCTGCAGGAGGGATCTGGGCCTTGGCTAGGGATTCTCACCAATGAGAACTCTCCTTGGAAGACCGCTGCAGTCCCCAGTGTCTAAGGCGTCCAGGTTCCATGTGGGTATCTGTGTGAGGCCCCTGAAGTATAGGCAATCCCAGCCATTCCCTATGATAGCGAGCCAGAAGTCACAGGCCAGTGGGTGCAGAGTCCTGGTGCCGGCAGGGGTCCCTTCATGGCTCCTCGCTTCCAGGGTTCAGGGTCCATCAACAACATCCAGTGGTGGCAGAAGCAACTCATTGCTAGCAGGGCTCCTCACGTGGCCTCTCCAGTTTCAGAGGTCTGGCTCCATCAGGGTAAGGCCATGTGGCTTCTCCTCCGGCTCCTCAGACACTGCCATCTTATCTTGTCCGTGATTCATTGTCTCTGAGACTAACTCCCAACAACTGGGGAGATAGCGTCTCATCTTCTCGAGGGAAATATCGCGAGATTTCCCTGAAGTCTCAGGAGAAAGCCATGCCCAAACAGAGGCCTCATCGGCTACTCAATGGCTATCTCCAGATGAACAGGCTAGACATCACCCCTACATCTCAATCATGAGATTAGCATAAGCACATGACTGCCACAGGGTAACCCCCCCAACCATAACCTTATTTTCATTGCTACTTCATCAGTGTCATGTTGCTACTGTTCTGAATAGGGCGACCCCTGTGAGAGGGTCATTCGACTCCCAAAGGAGTTCTGACCCACAGGTTGAGAAATGCCGTTCTAAGCAGTCCCCTTACCTTCTGTTCAGAAAAACTCACAAACATCAAGCTGATGCCACTCACGGCAACCCCACATGACAGGGAAGAACGGCCCCGCTGAGTTTCTGACAGTATAATTCTTCCTAGGACTAGACAGCCTCATCTGTCTCCCACTGAGGGGTCTTGAACTTCCGACCTCAAGGCTGGCAGCCCAACCTGGAACCACTGCACCCCCAGGACTCTGTCTCCTTCTGCACGGGTGATCCCTGACACTGGTGCCAGCCAGCAGGCCAGGCAGAACTGAGCACGGCCCTCCGGGAGAGGGCACCCTGAGGCTGAGAGTGTGTTATCACAATGAATGATCTCTGTTGTCCTTCTCTACCTGGTCTCTAGGTTCTCATATTCACCTCAATGGCCACAGGCTACTCACAGACGAACTTCATGATGAAGGGTTTAGGAAGGAAGCTAACCAGTTGGATGACAGTGGGAGATGCTCAGGGTTGAATTGTTCATCAGAGCAGGTCACCAAATGCTTTCAGGTCTGCCAATAAATGCCCAACGGGGTATTCCATTTGCTATCTCCCTTCAAAGGCACTCAGGTCTTTTTCTGTGCCTTGGCAAGCCCAGCTACTCCAAGGAAGTGGACCGATGGGGCAACCTTCTGGATCCAGGAGGTTCACTGAACAGGGTGCTTGGGTCCAGAGGATGAGCTCCATTCCTAACCCTTGCTGGTAATGAGATTCGCTCCTGCTGCTTCTTAGAGGGCTCCTTTTATACACAGCAGGACAGCCCACCAAGTGCTCACTGGTCAATCCTAAGAGTATCTTCTCTGACCTTCTTACCAGACCCATGCAGAGAGATCATTTGGTGGGAATTAGAGCCGTTGCCTAGAAGAGTCATGCTAACTAATCCCCTGCTGCTGCAGAGTCAATGTGGACACAGCTGCCATGAGCTCACTCTGTCTTCCGCACTGGGAGGAAGCAGGGGTTGAGGTCAAACCAATGAAGCCCTACTGGACAGATGGATAGCGCCAGGACCACGTGGAGGGAGGGAGGCAGGGAAATGTCCACACCCAAAGGGCTCTAATAGAAGACCTTCTAAGGCCATAGTAAGAAATGGTATCCCCCATGTCAACCTAGCTTTGGTCTTGGTGAGTGACAATCTCATCAATAATTTGGGAGCAGGATTTGCTTTGGACAATTTGCAATGCAGATCATCTGTCCCTACATAATTAAGGGTAGGTTGTAAACCATTTGAATTCCTAGAAATGAGGCACCATGAGACTAATAAAGAACAGTAACAAGACTAATAGGCTCCCCTTGCCCTCATCCAGCCGATCAAATAAGATCCTCAGGAAGTCAGCGTGGACCAAGCCGCTTCTGGTTCTTCAATCAGCCTTTGTGAAAGTGACTGGTGCTCTCCCCCCATACGGCTGCTCTCTGGAAAATGGGGTGACTGCCAGTCAGCCAGACCCCATTCCTCCCCTATCATTTTGGTCATTAGCTGTATTGTCTGTTAACGAACTCCATTTGGAAAGGAAAGGTAGTGGAGAGGGATTTGCCTAGATTAAAATAACAGCGTTTGCCACATGTTAAAATGATAGAAGGTTTACATTGGAACGGGTCTGAGAGCTGCCCCCTTCATTTTCTACAGGGAAAAAGGAAGAAGACTTGGGGAGTATCTGTGGGAAGATGGGGAGGGAGCGAGGAGGGGATAGTGATGGGAATGCACAGAGCATTGATTTGGGAGACACAAAATGCAATTTAAAACTAGAGGATCACGATTTCATCATAACAGCGCACTTTATGAACTATCCCCGATGTGCAGGCCTTTATTTGAAGACCTGGACAGACTTTCACTTCTTCATGCCCAAAACAACCCCTATAACTATTATTCTCAGCTTTCAGATGGGGAAGTCGAGGCACAGAAAGGTTAGATTCCCTTGCCTGAGGTCACAGAGTACACTGGGGGATGTCATCTTGGGGAGGGGCGCTGCCACAGAATGTTATCCACCACATAGGCCAAGATGGCAGGGAGACCTACATGACTTCAGATAGTTTCTGAGGAAGCCACTTAGGAATGGATGCAAATTCCATTACTAAAATTATCAAGCCTGTATCTCACAGGACCCTAAGTCATTTTGAGTCTGTTCATTTGAGGGGAGGGGAGGAACTGTTTTATAAGATAATGTCAGCTGGGAAGCAGCAAGGCTAAGGCCCTATTAAGTAGGCCTCTGGGGATCCACACCCAAACCGCACCTAAAAAACAAGGGGGTGGGAGGGGGGCATGGTGCTGAGTCCAATCACCTGGTCTTCACTCTCCTACTTGACAGTGTTTTAAAAAACTTTTCTTTTTAATATTGTGAATTGATTGAAAGTTTTCACAGCAACTCCGTCTTCCCTTCCAAAGTTCCTACAGGGTTTGTATCCTTGACTGCATTCCCTGCAATGTGATATCACATATCTGACTTTCTCCTTCTTTCCTGAGTTCTGACTTCTGTCCTCGGGTGGCGGCTGCCCTTGCATCTCAGAGGGCTGCCTGTTCCAGGGTGGGCAGACCTGCCCCGTGTTCTTGCTCAGCTTACAGACCTGTTTCCTGTCTGTCTGAAAACTGAACTCAGGAGTGAATTTGGTTCCCCACCTGCAGCCCTAAGCCTCAGGGCTTCTGCCGGTCTTGTCTCTCACTGGCAACCTGGCTTCTTTCGAGGACGCTGCGTCTTGTGGCACATCTTTCCCCCACTCCATCCAGACTCTGTCACTGGGATTCCTTCCAGCATGGCCATTTATGATAGCCAGGCACCATCGAGTTCATAGGCCCCCAAACTTATTAGGCCTACTACCCACTTTTCAGAAAACAAACAAACAAAAAAGCCTACTCAGCAGCCCCCTGGCCATGAAACATGCTTATACTGTGGCCCTTAATCCACGAGAAGGTGTCGGTAATTGCTTCTGCAGCCCTCCTAAGTCATTCCAGGGGGGGCTCCTAGGGGGCAGTGGCACCCACTTAGGGAAGGGCTACTCTAGTTCTTCCAGCCATGGGGTCAGAGAGTCTCATCGCTCTCATCCTGAACTCGTCCTCCCAAAGCTGGGCCAAGGTGACCAGTCAGGGAACCACTGAGAGGCTAGGGCTCACCTCTGGGTGCAGCCTGGCACGGACCTTCTTGACAGACCCAGGGTCTTGCTTGCCTGCTGCTCCTCACGGGCAGTGGGAGTGCATTTGATAACACTCTCAGCTCCATGAGGCCGGCACTATCCCTCCCTGTTTCACACGGAAGGAAACGGGGAAGCTCAGAGAGGTTCTGGGGCCTCCACAGGCCCACACTGGTGGAACTGTTGGGGTCCCAACTCAGTTCTGTCAAACTCCAAAAGTCAACTCCCTTTCCCTCCTGACCGTGCTGTGCTCCAGGGTGGCACTTTGGGGCAGGGACTAGGAGTGAGCCTGCTTTTTCTGTTCGTGCCAAGAGCTCCCGAGTCACGGAGTTCTCACCTGTGTTGTCGAGTTGGTGCTGAGTCCTGTTGACGCTGGAGGATGGGAGAGAACTGTCCTATGGATTTCCAACATGTTCACTCTTTATGGGAATAGGAGGCCCGGTCTCCTTGTGAGGGGGACAAGTGCCATGACCACTCCCGTTTCTCTCTGAGGAAATCAGTCACCACAGGAATCAGCCGCAGCTTCTCTGTGAGTCGGAGGCAGGACTCACAACTTGGCCAGCTGCCTCCAGCATCTGGACACCGTGTCTGCTCGCCCTGCGCTGTCCTGTTTCTTCCTGAAGCTAAGCAGGTAGAGAAAAGGAACACAGCCAGTCTTGCCTTAAAGAGAGTCTGCAGCTTGCTGCTTGCTGTACACCTGAGTGTCTCCCTTCCCACCCATTTGCCTCTGACTCCTGGCTGGAGCAAGACTTAGCTATGCGGGGTTTTTAAAGGTTGATGTTGAGGAAGTCGATGGCCAGGTCTTTATTCCTCAGTACCTTGGGGTGGGATTGAAGCTCCAAGCTTTGGGTTAGCAGCCAATCAGCACATGCGAATGCCAGACACCTTCTTAAGGGCAGCGAGAGAAAGGAACACCGTTCAGGAGATGGGTGGACACTGCGGCTGCTGCCACCATGGACGCCACAGAGGAGCACTGGTGAGGGCAGTATGGGATGGGGCTGTGTGTCCTTCAGGTGCACGCAGGGTCACCAGGTCTCAGAATCCAATTGAAGGCCCCCCACCACCACTACCATGCATCCAATGTCATGCCATCCCCACCTCTGCTCCAAGAAGGGGCGCCTGTGAGATCGCAGCACGGCCATGTGCCAGAACCAGCATGTGAGCAGGATGCTCTGTGGAGCCCAGCACCTGGCTATTCACCAATGAACACACAGAGGTGCCAGGGTCCTGAGCAGGGAACCTGTCCAGCCACAGCTCCCTGCATACGGCACTCAGGGGCAGGAGGGGCTCCTAAGCCAAAGGGCACTGAGTTCAGCGCAGACCATTGAGTTTCAGGGGCTTCTAGCAGAGGGCAGGGGGAAGGTAAGAGACGGAGAAGGAGAGTTTGTGACCGTGATTGGTTTTGACTAGAACTTGTGGCCAGGGTTTTGTTTGTTTATTATTTGCTATAAATAAGCGACAGCCTCTGTTTCCAAATCAGCTTTTATTTCCACGTGCTAACATCCGGCATTCGGCAGACAGCCCCTCTCAGAGACTCAGAGTCTCTTCCTGTGAAGGTGCCTCCTTGTTGGGCATGCCAACTCAAAGAGCGCCCAGCCCTTCCGGCCTCCCTCCTTGAAGGGGGGGCAGGGCTCACTCACTGGTCACCTGCCCCTCGCAGTTCCTGAGTCCAGAGACGTCTGAGAGTCTCATCTCAAATGCAACCTTCAGGGAAGGGGAACAAAGGCCAGCCTACATGGAGAACCTTTCAGACCCTGTGGTCCCTGGGAGCCAATGGGTTAAAAGGTATCTTTCTAGGATTTAACTGGATAGCTCTGCCTAGCTGCCCACAGATGGCCCTGTGAGGGAGGGAGCTAGGATATTCTCTGGGAGACAGAGAGAAAGTCATAGGTGTGCTTTCCAGGAACTATCTTCAAACAAGCTACACGTCCATCATACAATTCCATTCTTCACCTCTCAGGTCAGGAGGGCTTCCCCCAGGTAATCCTGCTGGGATGATATGTACATAAAGGAGGCTTTCTACTCCTGTAAAGTGCTGCAGTCTCTGATGCTTCCAAGGGGAACTCTAGCTACTTTGTCCTACAGAGTCCCTACCAGTCAGAGCTGCCTTGATGGAGTGAGTGTGGTTTTTGGAAGGACAATAGAACGCTCTTTCTTGATGGCATCGTTTGCACATCCCAGCGGTTCCCAGTGCAGACTGGTCTCCCAAGTGCAGAAGGAGAATGACGTCCTTTGGCATCTACAGCGTTTCTGCCATGGGTCAGTTGTCTTATCTAATGTACACAGAAGCTCTGGGAGTTTTCTCCTGTCTGCATCTCCATATGCAAATGAGATGACCAGGATGCCCAAGCCAAACAAAGTATAAATCCAAGAAGCCAAATCCAAGAAGTCATAGCTTCCCCCTCAAGGGTTTCCCAGATGTCAAATCTTTATGGTTGCCTTATCCTTTGCTCTCAGGGCAGCTGGTGGCTTCCAGTCAGCAGGTAAATGCATCACCAAACACAGAAGGTCGGGTGGCAGGATCAGGCGGCTCCTGACAGAGCCAGGGCCCAACTCTGGCCACTCTGGCCCCCTACTGCTCTCCACCGCTGGACTCCAACAGAGAGAGGAAGGGATGTGTCAGCTCTGGGGATGCTGAAGAGCAGGTTCAGGTGGTCAAGTTAGCTGATGACACAACCAGTACTTTGTCCTATGCCTCCTCACTGCTGGACCCACCTTCCTTCTATTGTGTTGATGCAGCCACAGGAGCCTGAATCTCCATCCTGCGTCCATTATTGCTTGGCCCGGCACAAATTACTAGACTCTTTCCTCCTCCGTGTTAGCATAAACCTTGTGGGTTGGCAACAGAATGAGAAAAGAGGCTATGGGAAGCACTGAAAGTGGGAATTCAGACATGCCATGAAGACACTCCCTTCCCTCTCTCCAAGACTCAAGCTTCAGAGACAGGAAAGACACGGGCCTATCGATTCTGCCACAATATCTTTGTGGAAACACTTTTCCTCTGTATACTTGGAAGCGGGCTAATAACCATGATAAATAAAATGTGGCCGTCATCAGTGGTTGCCGTTTTAACCTTCTGGGAATACATATACTGTCTGGAGGTATTTGGGGTTGGGGTCCTGTTGGTGCCTAGTACATGGGGGCAGGAGGACCGCTAGCATACTGGGATAGATCTGCACATGAAGAGAAATGTCTGCAGTGCCATGGTGAAGGAATCCAGCCACAGATCGATCACAAGAGGATTAGTGATTCAATAGGAAAATGGGCAAAGGATATGGAGAAGGTAGATAAAGAAATGGATGCAGAAATGATCAGTAAGCATGAAACTGCTTTCTGCCTCACAGGTCCTCAGGGAAATGTAAATTAAAGCCAGTCGAGGATGCCACCAGCAGCATCCGATAGACAGGGACTAAAGCATCTCAGAATGCTATACACTGTCAAGCTATGGACAAAAATAATGTGCACTTATATGGGTTTTGAAACCTGCCCAAGCCCCCCCTGTCTTTAGTTTCCCACGAATACCATGAACACACTATCTATGCATGATGTGATAGTTGGGTTTTATGTCAATCTACATGAACTAAGATTCTCTGTGATAAGAAGCAACATGGTGTGGTCAGCTTCATACCTGGAATCTTCTGTGAAGGAGTCAAGCAGTTGTGGAAGGAACAGGACAGTGGAATAGCACCTCCTGAATTGGGTCAGTCCAGCCAATAACAGTCAGCTGATGAATGAGGGTTCATTCAGTGAACCTCAGATTCATTCAGCTCTGCATCCACCAGCCTGTGTCTTCACGCTACCTGCTCATCAGGTCCTGAAGCTATGCAAGTCAGGAGAAACCTCTAGCTTTCCTCTGACCCAGGGACTGGAAGCAGACCAGACTTAGTCACTCCTGTAATTGTGTGAGTCATTTCTTGATCAAAATCTCTATCTACAGACATACACAGACAAACATCCCTGGTTTCACTTCCCTAGAGAACCCAGCCAAGCACACATTTGCAACTGCACATTAATTCTGTGGGGCCCTTGATGAGAAAGTTACAGCACAGAGCCATGATTCACCCCTACACCGAGGAAAGAGACAAGCGCCTTGGAAAGCAATCAGACACTACCTGGTTAAGTTGAAGATACTCATAACCCAACCCAACAACACCCTGGAGAAATTCTCCTCCGAGTATGGAAAGAGGCATGTACAAGAAAGCTAATGTCAGCTCTCTGGTAATGAGAGTGTAGAAACAACCTAATGGCCCATCAAAAGGAACGGCTGATCAAATCAATGAACAGCACAGATTAACAAGGTTAACTATAAAAGCTCGATGCGGAGGGAAGGAGATGCCACAGTGGATTCTGAAGATAGTATTTACATTTCTGTGCTGGGATGGATTCAAAACAGAAAAGCAAGATTGCTGACAAAGTTGATGTTTGCTATCGGTATTGGTGTGTACTAGATGACGAAAATCTCCCATGGCCATCATAGCATCCATTCCAGGATGGCAGGTGTCTCAGGGGCAGAAGAGGGGGAAGGGACTTCTTCTAGGAAAGGAACAAAGAGGATTTCCAGTGGGTGTCTGTTCCATTTTCTAATGCCTACGAGTGCTGGGTCTCTTATTAATCTTTCTATTTTTGTATGCCTGAGATACTTTATAGTACAAGTGAAATTAAACAAATGCAATTAAATGCCACAGAGAATGGTGGGGTCTTCTGAATGGCTCAGTGGTTTTGCCGCGGGGGCAGGGTATTTGAGAAAGGAGTTCTGGGAGGGGGGGGATGTGCTGTTCATCTTGCTCTGAATGCTTTATGTGAGTGTGACTGGACCAGACAAATGTGTCAGGTGAAGACCCTGTTTCACTGTAATGAAGAATTTCCTGATCTTCCTAAAGACCAGTATCTGCAAGACTGCAGTTTCAGACTCTGAATGCAAAACTATCTGTCTGGAGGGGTTTAGATTCAAGATCCTACATTGCTTCACAGATACCTTTCAGGTCTTCTAGGCAGATTTCCTGTGATGGACTGACTCTGGGAAAAATGAGGACACATGGAATGGACTTTTCGCAGGACACGTACACTGATATGAGATGGGAGATGAGGGTGTCCTGGGAGATGGCCAACTAGGGACTTCTGTGGGGGTTAGTTCCATATCTCTTGTCAACTTGAGGATAGTAAGAGTAAAAGGGTTGAGTCTAGCCTGTCAGTCAGAGAACACCTGATGCCTCCTGGAAAGTCCTGAAGGTGCATCCACTGCCATTGGCTCCAAATACTTGGCACCGACCATCCTGAGATCTTCCTTCATTTTGCATCACTGCATGTGCTACATGAGTCAAAAGAGGAATTTGTGAACTAGTGGACACATGGGTTGATATTGGACTTAGGGGCTTGATCTGGACTGGACTGGGATGCTTTCTCAATGTGCAATAGCTTTAGCTTATAAAGCTTTCTCAGACGCATATGAACGTCTCTGGATTTGTTTCTCTAACCAACACGGTCTAACACAACTTCAAACTACCATATTTTTTGGACCACAAGACACACCTGACCATAAAACACACCCAGTTTTTAGAGCAGGAAAACAAGAAAAAAAATTTCTGATCCAACTATTACCAGAATACTAAAATGTTCTGAGATACCACACCTTTGACCCATAAGACACACCCTCATTCCCACACACACACACTTTGAGGGGGGGGGTAGTGCATCTTATGGGCTGAAAAATAAAGTAAGACTAGGGAACAGGAGAAAGCATGGTCCAGAATAAGACCACACATATGGGCCTCTATGAAAGTGGCCTCCTCTTCAGTTGAGGAATGCCCATTGGTACTGACTCAGTCTTGGTTCAGGTGGGAAACTGGGCCTATTGCAATGAGGTTTGATTTCCAGAGAAACACAGTTTACTGAATCCTATCATCCATAGGGTCTAGGGCAGTAGTCCTCAACCTTTGGGTCTTGACCCCTTTCACAGGGGTCACTGATTCATAACAGTAGCAAAATTACAGTTATGAAGTAGCAACAGAAATAATTTTATGGTTGGGGGTTCACCACCACTTGAAAGCTGTATTTTAGGGTTGTGGCATAAGGAAAGTTGAGAACCACTGGTCCAGAGGCAAGGGCTCACCACCCTCGATTTTTCAACTCCTTTCTTCAGGGTCAGGGATCTGAAGAACACTGGGTTCATTGGCTCCTCCACTGCTCCTCATGCTTGGTGGTGCCCATGGGCGAAGTCCATAACCAAAATCCAGAAGACAAACTACCACCTCCTGCTTGGACCAACAGATCACTCTCCAGATGATGGCTGTGGTCATCCTCCTCATTTGCTGAGGCCTTGACTGCAATCCCAGGCCAGATTCACAAAGACCTCTCCTCTCACGTGGATGTCTTCTTGTCCAGAAAACCAGCAGTGTGGCAGGTCTGTCAGTTTCCTCTTCTAGGATCTCCCTAGGGCCTCTGGACTTTAAGTCAATGTGGATGAGGGGTCCCATACTAGCTCCAGGGTGAGGAGGCCATATCCAGTAAGTGATCTCCGGTCAGAATCCCAATGGTATATATGAACAGAAAACCCACCCATCTCTATACAGCCACTCTAAACTAAGCAAACACATCATGTAGAGTAGCTCATTGGCTGGGGTAGTCTCTAAACACGGTCTCCACTGGAGAAGCATTGAGAAATCTGTCCTATAGAATGTCTCCTATAATCTGAAATCTTGCCTCAATGAACAGTCCCATCTGAGCAAAACCCTCTAGGATCTTGGAGATTACTGGTAAACATCTTGGTGAGTGGTCCAAGAAGTGGTGGTTTGGGGTTTTGGATTTTGGTTTTGCTCTTGTTTCTTCTTCTTCTTTTCCTCTTCTTTTTTTTTTATGTTTCATGTCCACCCTGAAGTCATTTGAACCAGAAAAATAAATTTATTTATGAAAGATTTTGAATAAAACTGACAGCACCCTCTTGTCTTCCAGATGCTCACATTTTGTCTTGCCAAAGAAATTATGCACTTCTAAGGACCAGGCTCCTCTCAGGACACATAGATCCTTGGGAGCATTTATGGAATAGACGCAAAGAGGAATCTCTGCAGCCTTGACAGCTGTTCCCACTCACATGATAAATGAACGAATCATCCACAAGTCAGAGGTGTTTATAGGCACTTCCCACCAGTAGGAGGTGGGGTAGGAACTCTAAACTGGTCCAAGGACTGGTCTCGGGTTTCAAGGCGCTTTCACTAATTCAAAGAAGCTCACTGAGTATTGACAAGGTGCATGGCTTACACTTAGGTCTTGATGACTCATCAGTGGTGAAAAATAAGATTTAATCAGACAACATGCAAGTGAAGAAAGCAACAATATCTAAAATGTTGTTTGTTCGGTGCCATCAAGAGGGTTCTGACTCATAGTGACCCTCTAGGCACAACACAATGAAGCATGGAATGGTCTTGTGTCATCCTTATAGTTGGTCCTATGCCAAAGCCCATTGTTGTAGCTATGGTGTCAGTCTACCTCATTGAGACCCTTTCTTTTTCCCTTGACCTTCCTCTTTACTAAGTTTGATGTCCTACTCGAGGGACAAGTTTCTCATGACAGCATCACAGCAATACACAAGTCACCACAGTATGGCCAAATGACAGACAAGTAATGGAATATATATATATATATATATTCTGTGCCAAGTATGACATACCATAGGTAGAGAAAGAGTGGGTCCTGGACTCAGTCCCAGACCTCACAGATATCATACTCCAGTTGGGAATATGTAATAGGGAAATAACAGATGGGAAATTAACCCAACCAAAGATATGGTAGTAGTAGGTTGCGTGTTATTATAAATTGTTTCCAAAAATGATGAACTCAAACTTAGCCTGAAACAGCATACTACCCAAGAGACCCACCAGAGAGATAAGGTTCAAAGACTGAAACACCGGCACCATGCTTTTAGAACTGTTTCCATCAAGAAGTGCATTGTCTTTCCTTATTACTAGACTTGCCCTAAGACTGACTTTAGCCAATAGAATGTGGTAGGGGCAAGTGTATAAATTCTGAGCCTTGAAGTTACTCTTTCCATGCTCCTGGGATGTTCCATGCCCTGAACAAACTCATGTGGTCTCTTTAAAGATGAGCCCTAGCCATCCCAGCTATTCCATCCACCCCAGCTCTACACAGGAGGAAAGCATCAAGGATGCCTTCACTCTGCAAGGAGTCACCTGTGTGACCCCACATGAGCCCATCAGAAGAATCCCCTAGTCAACCCACAAGCTCATGAGAAGGAATAAACTTTTTAAAGGAATTTTGCAGCAATAGGTAACTGGTGTGGAAAGTAATGTTCCCAGGAAGACATGCCAGCAGGATGGCCCTTTGGGACCAGTCAGTTCATAGCAATTGATCAGAGTAAAGGAGATAGGTTTCATCCCAGTGCTGGGATCCACAGCGGAGGTGCAGGTATAAAAGACAAATGGCCTCTTTGGCCCTAAGACTTAGGGGAGCACCACCCTTTACCTTCCCTACATATAGTCATGGTTTGAGAATGGTGTTTAGGTCAGAGTCTGTATCTCACATAGCTTCCGGGGTCAGATCTTGGAGAGTGGGCCCAGGATCAAATTACCAAGACACATCCCTGAGTCCTTGAGTTCTGATAGATTCAAAAATAAAGGGAGAGACTCAACGGAAGATGTCTTCAATAGGGGCAAAGAAAAGCAGGGTTCTTGAGTGAGAAATTATATATATATATATATATATATATATATGGTAAATAGATACACAAGTGGAACACTGGAAAGATGAGTCAGATGCTAAGAGTTTTAGGAGTTCAGAAACAGGATAAGTCACCCAGGAGACACACATCTACTGCAGGAGAAAAATGAGAAGTCTTCATGAGACTATAAAGAATGGATGAATGAAGAATTCAACTTCCCCCTAATAAATGGAAAGGGAGGAGCAAGAGGTTATTCAAGAAGAAGAAGATAGGGGAAGAGAGAAAAGGAGAGGCAGACTTCATGGGGGGAGGTGAACAGAGTCATTTGCTTAAAGAAGGGTTCATGTACCTACAATTAGGATATCAATACTATTAAGTTAAGCAGTGTTTATTCTTTCTTGTTGCATATGAAAGTCACTATTGGTTTTCTGTGCATATATGCATGCATACGTATGTGTGTGTGTTTTAGGAAAAAATAATGTTTTTTTAAAAATAAAGATCTGAATGGAAGGAAGGAAGGATGGACAGGCATGAATATTATGGACAGATGAATAAATATGTATCAATTAGTACAAATAGGTATGTTATAAAAATGGATGGATGGATGGATGCACAGATGGCAAGATGCATGCATGAATCGATGGGCAGCTGAGTAGATGCCAATGAAGACAGGCAGGTATGTACTTTATAAGTGCCATTATTGAGTGAGTGAATAAACACATGTGGGCATGCATGGGTGAATAGAGGCGGGGGTGAATGAATGGATAGATAGATGACTATGTGGCCTCAAGAATAGGCAGAAGGAAGAGCCTGAGGAAGTCCATTAAGACTTTCAGTGAGCAGCTTTGATGCTGATATCCATCACTGCTGTTGCCCTACCCTGCCCATCTCCCACTGGGACCATCCCATCAGCAATGCACTGCAGCTCACCAGCTGCCAGCATGATTAAGTGTTTTGAGACAGTGTGTCATCAGGGTGACAATAGCTCATAAATCACAGTCAGGTTCCAGATCCTTCCATCCTCCCACTGAACACAGGTGTCCTGGTCCTGTGGCTGCATGTTCCTGGAGCAGCTCACAGCAGCATGGGGTGGAGACTGCAAGACAGAGGCAGCAGACATGCTGCAATTGAATTGGCTCATGCGACCCACCTCTGGGTCATTGGCAAAGGAGTCGCTTCAACCATGGTGCCTACTGTCACGGCTTTGAGAACAGTCCAGGCACATAATAGGTGCTGGATGAAGGTTGAATGAAGTGAAATGAAATTTCTTGAAGTTCTTTGGCTGCGTATAACGAGTGCCATCCCACCACCTCGTCCTGATGCAGATAGCGTTGGCAAGTGAAACAGACTGAGTTGAATAGCCTGTACCTTGACCTTCTAGAGAAGACATAAATCAGACCTCATCAACTTTCAGGGAAATAAATGACATGAAATGAGCTTGCCATGTGCCTTTTGTGATATAAATCAAGCTTCTATTATCTATTTTATGCCTGCAGGCTGAGGTCTATATTCCTTAGCAAAATAGTCTCCCACAAGATGCCCTCAAGCTTTTAAACTAGCCATATGGCCATTCATTTACTGATTGCTAACTGTGTGCAAAGAAATATGCCCGGCACTGGCCGACTACCATGAATGAAATCCATCCCCTCTCCTTTAAGGGGACTAGTATCCAGTGGAGGAGACAGACATTTATACTTCTAGTATACCTTTTCTGCATCTGTATACTTGTCACTTGACCCCAGTTGTGACACTGTGGTGACTTGCATACTTCCACGATGGCCACTGGTATTTTAAATACAGAGAGGCAGGCACTTGTGGGGAACGGGCTACTGCAGAGCTTCAAGCCTCAGGCAGACTAAGAAGGAGAGCCTGACGATCTCATTTAAGGAAACTAACCAGTGGAGTCTTTAAGGATTGCAACAGAACTGCCCAACTTGCCTTGCTGTGGACACCTCACTAGGAAGGAGGATGACATCATGTTTGGTGGAGCGTAGAGATCCAGTCAGGGAGACCCTTGTTGAGATGCATTGGCCCATTAGATTCGGTGGTGGACTCAGACTTGCTGGTGGTACCAAGGAGGAGGCAGGACTGGACAGCAGATCATTGTGTTGTGCATAAGGTTCCTCTGTGTTGGATTGGATTCAGGAAGATACCCATGACTGCAGAATGCAGAATAACAACTCAAAGGTAGGCATAACCACATGACTCTAGGGAGCACAGAGAAGGAAGGTGGGTGATAAATTCTGTTTGAGGGTTAAGGAGTCAGACAGCATCATTTCATACCGACGGGGAGTCTAGAAGATTAAGTAGAAGTTTCCCGGGCTGACAAGGATGCTTCCTGCAGAGACAAAGGTTTAAGATTCTCAGCTGCAAGTTATGGACATAGAAATGCATTGAGTCTTAGGAGCCCTGCCCTGTGAATTCAGAGGCTGGTTGCACAAGCCCAATGAAAAGAGGTGTAAAAATTGCTTTGTAAGCCACACTGAAGGGCTGACTCTAGGAGGTGCTCAATATGTGAATGATGATTCAGCATTCAATTTGGCACAACCAAATGGAACAGACTGGCCCATACTCCTCCCTGAACCAAGGCTTGCTAATAGAGAGTGGATGGAATCTTTCACTTGAGGGCCCTCCTGGGGCCCATCTGGGTTTAGCTTGAGTGTCCACGGGTGAGATCGACATGTATCCAAGAAGGTCATTGCCATTTGAAGAGTCATCAAAAATGAAACATAAATGGCTTGGTAGTGACCGAGCTAATGAATGGGAGCACAGCCAGGTATCCTGTGCAGTTTTTCAGAAATAAGAAGCCATGAAAGACAAGCCATTTACCAATCACCTCTAAAGTATCTGTTCAAAGTGACGATCCTTAGAAAGGCCTGGTGACCTCTCTTCTTTAAAGATGACAGCCGGAGCAGTTCTATTGTGCAACACCCAGAGTCACAATCAACTCTCTCGCAGCAAGCTGGCTTTGCGCTTGGTGTTCAGAATGGGGGAAATGAGAGAAAAGGTAAGGGCCATCCCTTTAAGGAGGCCAAGATTTATAACCAAGACTCACATTATTATTGATTAGGACATACATTCCACCTCCAAACCCACTCCTCCACCTTTGTGCATTGTGTCTCCATCTACCGAAAGTCTCTGGTCCTCACTTTCCTGCTCTTAGCTGCACTAGTGTACATGCTCTGGTCTAACCGGGTCTGTAAGGTAGAATTAAGTTCATGATAGGGGAGGGGGTGGGCTTTCAAGATCTAAAGGAAAGTATATGTTGCATCGGACACAATGGATGGATGCATGAATCATGATAAGAGCTGTATGAACCCTCAGTAAAATTATTTAAAGAAGAGGAAAGGAATATCTTATAGGTGTAGGCCTCATTAGCATAATAAAGGAAACTCCATTCTCAAGTGGAATTATACCTGGAAGTAGGTTGGTGTCTCTGTTAAGTGACATCTGATGGGCCCCTACTCTGAGTGATCTTGAGACAGAGTATAACTGCCTGGTGGGGCTAGGCAGTCGTCACCAGGGTTTTTCTCTTGAGGAGGGTGGGTTCAAACTACCAACCTTCTGATGGGAAATCCAATGCTTCCCTCTTATGCCACCCCCCAAGTGTGTGTTTCTAACCACAAATGTGTTATATTGTGGCATGGTGTGGGCTGTGCTGTCAGGGGATAAGGATTGCAATTCGTGTGTTTCGATCCATTTTCTGACATCTCCCCCACACACTCCTTCACTCCACTCACACTTGCCTTCTGCTCTGCTAGTCTTGCTCCCAACTTGGGGCCTTTGCCTTCCTCGTGCCTCTGCCATCACCCACTCACCCCTCATCCCATCCAGATCCCATCCATGTGTCCTTCCTCCAGCCCCTCATTCTATGCCTCCTTATCTAATTAGTTCTTCACCATCATAACTCTGATGATAACTGTGACGCTTCTATCATCTGTTTATAGTGAGACTCATTGCTATTGAACCATGGTCTATTCATATCAACCCTGTAGGACAGGGTGGAACTGCCCCTGTGAGTTTCTGAGACTGTCACTCTGAACGGAAGTAGAAAGGCCCATCTTCCTCCCAATTTATAGTCATAACAACTAGCTTATTATCCTGGCAAGTTATAAGTTTGCTTGTGTAGAGTATAAGCTCCATAATGACAGTTCTTTTCAAAAAACCATTTTACCGGGGGCTCATACAACCCTTATCACAATTCATCCTTTATGTCAAGCACATCTGTCCATTTGTTGCCATCATCATTTTCAAATCATTTTCTTTGTACTTCAGCCCTTGGTATCAGCTGCTCATTTTCCCCCTCTCTCGCCACTCCCCCATCCCTCAAGAACCCTTGATAATTTATAAATTATCATTACTTTGTCCTATCTTACCCTATCCGATGTCTCCCTTCATCCTGCTGTCCATCCCTAGGGAAGAGGCTATATGTAGATCCTTGTAATCGGTTCCCCCTTTCTACCCCACCTTTTCTCCACCCTCCAGGTATCCCCACTCTCACTACTGATCCTGAAGGCATCATCTGTTCTGGATTCCCTGTGTGTCCAGTTCTTATCTGTAACAGTGTACATCTCCTGATCTAGTCGGGTTTGTAAGGTAAACTTGGAGTCAAGATAGTCAGGGGAAGGAAGCATTAAAGAACCAGAGGAAAGTCGTATGCTTAATCATTGCTACACTGCACCCTAACTGGCTTGTCTTCTTCCCATGACCTTCTATAAGGGGATGTCCAATTGTCTGCAGATGGACTTGGGATTTCCACTCCCTACTTCCCCTCATTCACAATGATATGATTTTTTTCTTCTCAGTCTTTGATGTCTGATACCTGATCCTATCAATACCTTGTGATCACACAGGTTGGTATACTTCTTCCATGTGGGCTTTGTTGCTTCTCAGCTAGATGGTAGCCTGTTTGTCTTCAAACCTTTAAGACCCCAGATGCTATATCTTTTGATAACCAGCACCATCGGTTTTCTTTACCATACTTGCTTATGCACCTGCTTTGTCTTCAGCAATCATGTCAGGACGGTTAGCACCATGGAACACCAATTTAATAGAACAAAGTATTCTTGCATTGAAGTAGTGTTGAGTAGAGGCCCAATGTCCATCTGCAACATTAATACTAAACCCATAAATATGTGTACATAGCTCTATTTCCCCAAGGTCATCTATAAATATATTTACATATTATATGCCTATATTTAGACCTCTATAAATGCCCCTTGCCTACTAGTTCTTTCAACAGAGCTCATTTTATGGTCTACTTTATCTGCAGTGCCTGGAACAGTCCTGGGCACATAATAAACCCTGACTACATCATACACTTCCAAAGTTCAGTCATCCTGACAAGAGTTGTATAATCAGCCCTACAATTAGTTCCAGAACATTTTCTTCCCTCTTCTATTTGTGATTAGCTCTCCATTTCCTTCCATACTATCATACCCTCTCCACCCCATTGGCTACCTTGTGTCCTCAGTAAATCCCTAATCCAGTTACTGCCTCTTCTAGCTTCACCTATCTTGGTCTTCACATATTGGAAAAAATACTATAACAACAACAACAACAACAAAATGAACCAAAGGGAAAAAACTGACTGAGAACAAAAAAGGAGGGAGTCTTACAAACTGGAACATGTTTTAAAAGTGATCAGGTATCGCTCTTTAAGTTGCATTTGCCATGATCACTTTTACAATATTCTCTGTCTGATAGAGCAACTATCAGTTGATTTCTTGACTGCTGCTTCTCTGGACGCTGAATGTGG
This sequence comes from Nesogale talazaci, assembly GCA_004026705.1. Taxonomy (NCBI): domain Eukaryota; kingdom Metazoa; phylum Chordata; class Mammalia; order Afrosoricida; family Tenrecidae; genus Nesogale; species Nesogale talazaci. Next base: position 58,142 of record PVJH01006828.1, read on the forward strand.
ATCCAAGCAAAATGAAAACTTGACAGCTTCTATCTTGTCTCCGTGTATCATGATCCGATCTCTCAGTCAGAAGGCTCGGAGTGGGGATTCATGGGTAGCTCCTAAAGAGCTCTTTGTTTAGCTCAGTTTCTAGTAACTGTTGGCTGTTTGGGATTCCTGGGCTTACTGGGGGTGATGGCAGAGGGAAGAGGCTTCAGTACTCCTCTAGCCAGGAAGAGAGGGAGGGTAGATGGTTCCCAAAGGATGCTTCTGACTATAAGAGAGAGAACACTGCAGTCATATGGGCATAAACACTAAGACACTCCGGATTTACGTACTAGGAAGTTCAGAGTTCAGATGGGCCTCACCCTGAAACCACAGCCCTTAAACCTGAAACAGCTCCAACTGGAGTCTCCGTTGCCATTGTCTTTTCTTCCTTCTTAGTCTCTTTCTTTTTAACCTTTTCCAATAAATTGTGTCAAGATGTAGCGAGCAGATTCATTTGCCACTCCATTTGCCTACACATTTTCTTCACTTCCTGGATCGCATCCTCTACAATGTAGCATCTCATATCCCACTTCCTTCCTGCCTCCCGTTTCCATCCTTCCTTCTTTCCAAACTCTTCAGAACAAAGCCCTGTGTTTAACCTCTGCCCTTTGGCTCTCAAACACTTGACCATTGTAAGGTGTGCGTCCCTCCCCCGGTGTTGTGGTTTCCCTAAGAGAAGTGTCTATTGTTTGCCTGGAAATCGAACCAGGGCACGTGATGTTCCTTTCCAGACTCTACAGTGTCTGTGGGCCACAGACTTCTTAAAAAGCATACAATAGTTTAGATTAAGTCGTGAAGATGCCCGCCTTGGCGTTATGCTCTTTCAGATCTCTATGGGACCAAATGGACAATAGCAATTTGAAAGATTAGTGAGTTGCCTTAGGAGGCAGTCAGTTCATGCTGTGGAAGGAGGGGCCATTTAGACAAGAAGGGTGAGAATGGCCACTCAGCATGAAGAACATGGCCAATGGCACTGTATGGTTCATGTAGTGACTGTGAAACTGGTTGATGCTTCGCTGAATCCATTGTCATCAACAGTAACAATAGAGTAAATTGATTTTAAAAGCCAATAAACCCTTGGAATTGATATATGTGTGTGTGTATATATCATATATCATATATATATATATATATCATATGGACCGTAGAGCCATGGCTTCACTAGGGAGCCTGAGCAGTCGATGTTGCCTATAATAAGGCATGACTTTCTTCAGGGAAAGCCAGTGTCAACCTTATATCTTTAGTATGGACTTTTGCTGTCTGATTTCTTAGAGATCACAGTATGAGGACTACAGGTCTGGAGGACATGGTTCTCCAAATGGAGCCTGGAGTACTCAGAGAACATCCTGGGACCCTGCCGGTCAAAGTAGCCAGGAACAAAGGCTGATGGGTAGAAATCAGAGCACCTGAGAGTGGGGGTAGAGCCTCAACCATCTCCACTACCACACATGACTTTGCACACGTCACCATACTTTCCTCTGTGGCTTTAGCTTCTCCACGCTGAAAGTGAGAGAGTTCTACCCCATTCACTGGAAAAGGGTGCAGTCATTTTGGGAGGCAGTTTGGAGAATACTCAGAAAGAAAAGTATAGAACTACGGTGTGGGCCAGCCATTCCACTCTTGGGCTGATATCCAAAAGAATGGGAAGAAGGAATGCCAACAGATACCATATGCATGGAAGCACCAGTCCCAATAGACAAGAGGTGAAAGCACTCGTGTGACTGGGAGGTTGAGACGAGCTACAAGAAGGAGATAGAACTTTCACCGGAATGAAAAGTAATGAAACCTTTTACTGAGGTGGGGAAGAATTTTAGGGAATGGGGTTGGGGAGAATGGCAGAAAAAGGGACGGGAGCATCATTAGCACCTGGGCAGGTTCCGAGGCCCACGAGTAAGGTCAGGGAAACCATGCCTGTAGGTGGGGCTGTGGGATATTTGTAGGACTTGGGGTAGGGAAATATGCAAATGGGGGGAAGGAAGCTGATGGGGGTTGCACCCATAGGGAGAAGGGAGGTTTGATGTGCAGGATCTGAGTCTGTGAGAAAACTCCTTGTTTCACAACTTCCTTCTCTGGTATGCTGTGAGATAGGGCTTTGAAGTGCAGTAGGTTATCCATTTGGGAGATAGGCCTTTGAAGCTGGGTAGTCTCTCCAGCATGCTGGGAAAGGAGTTTGCACCAGCCTGGCTTGGAGAGAGAAGCTGGGGGTACAGGCTGTAAAGTCCAGCATGATGTCCATCTTCCTGAGGGGGTGAGGGAATGGGGCTGCTTGGTGCAGACCCAACCCAAACAGTGATCATCAGCACATCCCTGGTTTTTAAAGTGGGCTCTTTACTGAGCCATTGAGAGCAAGGCACTTGTGATAGGGGGAAGGGGTCTTGAAAACAGGATGTGGAGAGAAACAAATGAGGCACACAGGGACAAACGTGCATGTCCACTCCGCTGGAAAACCTGGGCCACTGTGTGGAGCCCAAAGGTCGTTGGTGTCGACCTGGGCAGGCGGGAGGTCAAGGCAGGTTAATTGTGTAGGGAGCAAAGGCTTCCCTTATGGGTTATGGGGAGGTTTGGGAACAGGTCATTGTGATGGGCAAACCCCGTGGTTTGAGGAACTAAGCTCACTGCACTGACCCCGGGAAGAATGCTGAAATGATGGATGAATTTTTACCAAGCCCACGAAACCACACTGGCTGCCATCATGCTCTGAGCCAGTCACTGTTCAAAGGGGTAAAAAGCACTGTTTTTCTCCCTCAGAGGTGCTGGTAGTTTCCAACTGGCCACCCTGCGTATATAACTTTCACAACAACGATAAAATGTGAGAGGGTTCAACTTGACCCTCTCTGCAGTCCTCTCCAGCCTGGTGCTCACTGCCTCTCTCAGGGGGACCAGTAGCTACAGAGTTGGGCTAAAGGCCTTTTCTCACTCTGATGTGATGCTGCCCAATCTGGCCGGCCCCCCGAGCCACAAGGTGAGGTACCTCGGTTCACCAAGGAAAAGGACAGAGAAAGGTCAACACTGGTTTTTGCGGGGGAGGGGGTGTTGTTGTGTTGGGTTTCAAATAAAAGGATTGAGGTCAGGAGCCGGGTGGCAAGGGAGTGCTCATCAATGCATTTTTACCACCTCCTTAAATGTAGGAATCTGAACAAGTCTGGGATCAGGGATAAAGACGCTTGAATGTAATTGTTCATTCTCCCACCGTGTCCTGTGAGCAGTCCTTTCAGGTCAGGCTGCCAGTCATCCACCAGAAAACATGAATTCATGTCCACATCACAAGAGTCTTTGTCTGGTTCTGTCAAGGAGCCCACCCAGAGGTGTGTGTGTGTGTGTGTGTGTGTAGAAGAGATTTTATTTTATTTGAAGGAATGGCTCATGCCATCCCAGAGGCTAGCCAGTCCTGGATCTGAGGTTCAGGTGACAAGTTGAAGGTATCTGCTGGCTTATATCTCCAGAAGATTGCAGGGTTGAGAGAGGGAGCTTGACTAAATCACTGATTTCTATGCTGGATGGAGCTCACTCTCCCAAGGAAACCCTCTTTCCAGCTGATTGGCTGCTCATACCAATCAACATAAAGAAAACGATGATCTCTTGCTTACTCACAGCCTAGCCAAGTTGACCCATACACAACATTAGCCATTAAAGCAGGACTGCTGGGAAGATTCAATGAGGCAAACATGCAAAGGACCAGCACCGTCAAAATACTGAAGAAGCGAAAAATGACTTCCTTCTTGTCATCCTGTGCTAACTGAAGAGTTCCTGCCTTTCAGCATCTCCAGAAATCAGAGTTCTACAGAACAGATCATCTCACTTACCATTTAAAATGCTACAGACCCAGAGAGCTTAAGCATTGGAGCTGTGGACACATCTCATGGATGTGGGGCAGCTAGTTTCAAAAGCTTGGTTGGATTCAGTCTAGGAGGTACCATTCTCATGAGAGCTCTGCATTTAATATCTTTCACTTCACTCTCTTGACCCCTGGCCCAAGTCGGCCTCCAAGCAACCCAGTGTCTTCAATGAAGCATCTAGATGGTAGTTGTGAAGAGGTGTGAACTGAATATTGGCAGAAGACAGAGAATGGGCACAGAGGGTGAGACCCCAGCCAGTTTCTCCCCTGGTCTCAGACAAGAACATCCCCACCCTTGGGCTCGCACGCCAACACCCCACCTCCTCGCTTCTGGGTTGTCTGGTGTAGCTGCTGCCACCTTGCCCAGAAGCTGGTTCATATCACAGCTCCCTGGAGCCAGCTTGTAGAGAGTCTCCCATTCCTCGGAGCAGCCCCCATGGCTGGCTCACAGATGCCAGTTCTGCTTGAGAAGCTGCCTTTTCCCCAAGTGGTTGGCACCAGGACTAATGACTGTTTCTAGCAAGATCACATTTGCTTCCTGCCCTCGCCCTGCCCTCCAGGCCAACCATGTTTTACAAGTAGTGCCCATGTGAATACAACAGTGACACCCAGAAGTCCTACCCATGATCCTTCTGCCCCCTTTCTTTCAGGTTGGGGAGCATAGGACTGAGGGTGGTGGAGGTTGGCACCTTGAAGGGGCACAGAGATTCCCTGGAACACTGCCCACCTGCTCATTATCTTAATGGGCACATAGTAGGGACACAGGGAAGATATTATCTGAAAACTCCTGGTTGAACAGGAGATATAGCACATGTGCCCACACACCAGAATGGAACGTGAAAACATTCAGACTGAGGAGTGTAGAGGAAGGTGGGAAAGACCTCCATTCCAGGCAATTCCCGTTCCAGGTGGGTTTCACAAGAAGCAGCCTTTGTGCCAAGTCTTGGGGGACGTCTCTGACAGCTGCCTCTTTCTCTGATTCCCTAGAGTAGCGGTTCTCAAGCTTCCTGATGCTACGACCCTTCAATACAGTTCTTCAAGCCATTATGTTCATGGCTGCTTCATCGCTGCCATTTTGCTACTATTATGAACAGGTAACTCCTAGGAAAGGGTTGTTCAACCCCCAAAGGGGTCGCGACTCACAGGTTGAGAACCACTGCCCTAGTGGCAGCTCTTCAGCTATCCAGTGCTGAAATGGCTGCCTTAAGATACACCCCAAGCAGACTGGTCAGCAAGGAGCCAACTTCTGAAAGGAGCTACAGGCTTGTGCCTATCCAAGCTCTCCACTGGAGTGTAGGTTCTCCATGGAGGGCACACAGGGCCTGGGGAGAGCATCATCAATAATGCAGCTATTCTGAAAATCATCTCCGTTTCTAGGAAGGTTCCCAGAGGCAAACTGGCCACTCAGAAACAAGTCATCCCCACCATCATTCAGCCCCTACCTCATTTTCACACACTTTCCCTGGTCTCCTCTGTTCTTCCCTCCCTGTCCCCACACAGCTGAATTCACACCTGTAGATGTTCCAACCCCACGTCATCAGGCATGAAAATACCAGCATGTGCAAGAACGAACCTGTAGGTGGGTCTACCAAGTGCAACGCTCTCAAAGATGTGGGCGGTGGGAGGGGACCTCTTGGGGTTCTGCCTTTTGTTTCTGTTTGGTCTTTGGTTTCCATGACTACTCCTTAAAGCCAACTGCTGCCCTTACTGTGGCCCCTTAGCAAATAGAAAGTGGGTTTGACTGGTGGGAATGGCGCTCATCCTTGTTGCATTGCACATAGGGCCTGCAGGAGGCATCACAACGAAGCCAGAGCCAAGTTAATGGATCTTTAAGATGCATTGGGTCTTTAAGACCCAAATGCATTGAGCCAAACTCATGCCTCGATGTTCTAGTGGTTCCTTCAGGACCTCAGGGGGCAGCCAGGATTTCAACTCTGCCTGCGTCCACATCCCCAAGCTCATATATCCACACACACATTCGTGAAGTCTGGTGCTGATTCTCTCTGTTGGGGAAATGAAAAAGATGCTTATTTGTAATGAGTGGGCCTCCTATCTCATTTCTGGAACGACAACCACACAGTCATGGTGAGCCTCCTTCATCTATAGCACAGCCGTCACCATCCCATAACCCAAGACCCAGGCGGGCTTGATCTCTAAGATCTCAGCCCCAAGCAGACGCCTCCCTCCAAATGCAAAATGAGAGGCAAAAAGATACATAAGCAGGACCGGAAACTTTAGAGTTACACAATTCAGGATCCAAATTGCAAGTCTACTTCTAAGTCTCCGTTTCTTCATTTCCATAATGAAGTTAGTCAAATATAACTTACAGGGTTATTATGAAGCTAGTTGGAGCTAATTCATGAAAAGCAGTGCATCCTCCTGCCCAGATGGCACTCAGGAAATGCCGGTCTCTGCTTTCCCTGGGGAGTCTCCGCACAGCCTCCCTGGTTCCCTTGCTCCCATCTATCACTTCCCAGTGGGAACTGCGACAGGTTACCCCTCAAGCCTGGGGTTCCTGTGTTTGCTTACTCATCTGTGGTGAACAGTCTCAGGTGGGTTTTTGCCACATCTGAAAGTGTTTACTACAAATTAGTCAGTAAGCACAAGAAAACCAGTGCTTACCTAACTTCCTCGGTTCTCCACCCTTGTTAATGTGCAAAGAGGTTTTGTAGGAAGGTGCTGTAGGTTTGAGAGAGAAACAGCCCATCAACCCTAGAAACCAAATCCATGGCATGGTGAAGACAGTGAGATGGTTTCACTCAGATTCATAAGTAAACCTGTCCTTAACATGCTAATTGGGTCGCCAGTTCTGCTTGGAAGTGTGTGCTTAGTTGAAACTGCATGGGGGATTCCTCACCCCATCTTAGTTCTTTGTTCAGGATCTCAGGCCATAAACTCACACCTGTCTGTCCTTGGAACTCCTTTGAAATCCACGCCCCCGCCCCCCCCCCCACCAAAGAGCCTCCGCACATTTCTGTCCAACCCCTGTTCTTCCCCTTCCCGCTTGCCAGAGATGCTCATCTGCTTAATCTAGAGTTTCCTGTCACATAGATTGAATCGACTCCTGCGTCCCAGGGGGCCTTGCTTGGCTCCAAAGTGGCAGTTCCCTTAGTCACTTCCTCTGCTGTCTGGGAAAGAACTTGGTCTCCAAGGTGATTTCGCTCTCACTAATCCAGGGAGGACGTCAACGTTACACAAATGCTATCTCTGCCATCGATCTGTTGTCTCTTCTTTTAGGGTTTCTGTGGGGGGAAAAAAACTGGTTGAGGCTTTATTTTGAGTAAATCAGTGATTCTTTCTGTCTGCACACATGTCCTTCTCTAAGTACAGCTAATTCAGGAAAGCATGTGTCGCGACCCCCCTCCCCCGCCCCTGCCTAGACGGTCCAATCCATCGAAAGAGATTCAAGCTGAGCCCGAGGTCGAAGGCTCTGGGTTATTGGAAAATGCCAATGTACCCTTATCACCCCGAGTTGTTGCATTTCCGATGCAGGAGGCCACTGGATCATCCGTCATCGACACGCAATTTGAACTTCACTGAGTCATCCCTTGGTCCCCAGCCCTGCTTCCCAGCGTTTGTTTTGGCGGTTCTATCTGCCAAAGAAAAGGTCATTTCTCATTCAGTCTTTTACTCAGAAATACTTACTATAGATCTTGATCACAGAGCAGATGCTATCATCCACTGGGGAGTCACTGATGTGCAAAAATAGATACTGTCTCTTAAGATTTATCCTATGAACAATGGAAAGCCAACGGACCATTGTAGGTAGGGCGCTGGATCTGGTTCAAAGCCCCCAAACTCACTGACATCAAGTCATTTCTGATGCACACTGTCTCTAGAGGACAAAGTAGAACTGGCCCTGGGGCTTCAGATACTCAGTGTTTACGGGAGCAATAGAAGGGAAAACATTGCTCTAGACTGCCCAGAGGAAAGCACATGGGCCAGGGCGAGAGTGCACGTGGGCTTTCTGTTTCCAACCATGATAGAGAACTCAACGCTGGACTGTTCCCTCGTCCATAAGGAGCTATAAAACTGGACAAGCTACAGAAGGAAACTGTGTTCTTGCAATGGTAAATGGCAGAGGAGACCACAACACCCCTCTCCCCAAAGGAAAACCATGTGATGACGTACCATTCTGCACCCCCTGGTTCTCCATCTAGGGAAGCGTGGAAGTTCCACTGAGCTGAGCAGATGGGGCTCACAGAATGGTAGTGATGACGTTACCGGATTTGGTGTGGTAGTCATCAGTGTAGAGGATTTGTGTAGGGGGGTTTCCTTGTAGTCTCTGTGAACGAAGGCTGAGTTGTGTATGCAAAGGATGTGGTCACATAAAGCCAGTCAGAGAAGCAGTTCTGAGATTGAGATGGAGGCAAGAAGTTCTGAAGGTGGAGGAGTACTAGGATGTACTGACGTTCTGGTCCAGCCACAGTGGAGAGACCTTGCTGACACCCAGGGCATCCTGTTGCGTCATCAGAAAGGACTACGTTTTAGAAGTAAGAACCTTTTCCCTAGATGTCTTACTATTGAATTAGGTTAGGCTCATGGCAATCATGTGTACAAGAACAAAACACTGCCAGGTCTTATGCCCTTCTCCCAATTGTGACTGTGTCTGAACCCACTATCACCGCCACTGTATCAGATTCCTCTCACTTACGGTCTTCTTCCTTTTTGTGGATCCTCACTTTTCTAAGCATGATGTCTTTCTCCAGGGACCACTTCCCCCTGAAATGGCATGTCCAAAATCTCACCATCTTCCCTACTCAGGCAATATTATGGCTATATTTCTTCCAAGGCAATTTTATTCATTCTTCTGTCAGTCCACAATATATTAAGAATTCCTTGCCACACACAAATCCAAAAGCATCAATTCTTTGGTCTTCTTTACGCATTGTTTAACTTTTGTATGTGTATGAGTGTAGTAGATATATAATCATTTGTCAGTGTGAGGATTAAGAGTGAAGGAGTGGAATCTACTCTGTCGATTGGGTCATAGCCAATGAGGTCTCTGTGTGGGCATAGCCTTCCTCTAAAGATTCTGGGAATTCCAGTATTTCCTTCTTCGAGATGGGAGACTTTCTGCTCACACCCAGGGAGACATAGCAGGTGTCGAAACACATGTAGCCACTCTGATGCAGCCCTGGGTGCTAGAGAAGCCATTCAGAGATCCTGCCAGTGCTGAGATGCTTCAGTGCCACTGGATCCAAAGACTAACTACCACTAGCCCGTGATCTACATTCGGCATCATTGTTGTGTTTCCTGAGTCTGAGGAGGACTTTATAGATTGCTGTCACACATAAGGGCTAATATCAGACTTATGAACTTGATCTGGACTGGGCTGGGATGTTTTCTCAATGTTCAATTACTCTAGTGTGTAAGCCTCTTGCTTAGACACATATGTGTGTCCATGAATTTGTTTCTCTAGTCTACCCAGGCTAGCACACTGAGGTGATGGAAGATACAATGGACTTCAAGAAGAATGTGCTTTGACAAAGCCATCGGGTGTCTGGATGGAGGGAGCACCTTAGCCTTCAAAGTAACTTCTGTGCTACTTAACATTTGCAGAGGGGTCATTCGCAGAAGAGTTCCCCAATGCAATCTGTCATGAGGTTTCCTGATTGCTGCTTCTAATGGCCTTGATGATGAATCCAAGTGAAATGGTGAATCCAAGTAAAATAACGATCTCAACCTCGTATCTTTTTGTTACCATGTTGTCTATTGGTCCAGGTGTGAGAATTTTGAGACATAATCCATACTAAAAGATCTCCTAGATCAGCAAAATATGGCTCGTGGACAGCACCTGTCCATTGTGTACACTCATTACAATGGCAGAGTTGAGTCCTTGCAAAAGATGGCAGATATGAGGGGCATCAAAAATTTCATGGAAAACATGGAAAGAAAAGAGAATGGAAAGTTTCCATGGATTTTCTGAAGTCCCCTCCTCTTTACACGTTGATCCTCTAAGTGACTGCTTGATGGCCTATGCGAGAGGGAAGTATAATCCAGACCTATCCTAAAACCAAAACTCACACGTGGAGGTTTGAACCCCATAATGCTAGAAAAGGTGGGACACAACCTGAAATTCACAGAGATTCTTCCTAACAAAGAGTGAAACCAAACCTCCATGAACCCAAGATAATAAATTGTGTGTTACGACACTCAATGGAATACTCTTCAAAAGAAGATAGCAGAATCCAGAATCTCCCTAAGAATATATATACATATACATATATTCATGCTGAGAAACTTGTTTCAGGTCTTTGCTTATAAGTGTAAAATTTCCTACAATGAGCAGCCTAACATGTAATATCTTTTTATAGTGGATTTAAGCAAGAAAAATTATTATTTTATAGTTTTGTAAATCAGAACTCCAGCCTGCATCTTTCTGGGCAATAACCAGGGGTTAAAAAGGTCACATTTCTGTGTGCGAAATACGTTTGCTGCAGAAATCAGTTTTCTGTAGTCAGGGGGATGGGTGAGAGGTCACTCATATTCTTCAGCGGGTGGCTACCTTCTTCCATCTCCAAAGCAAGAAACAACAGGACAAGCCCCTCTGGTGAATTTCTTCTTTCATGTTATGCTGTTGGGCCTCTTCCTCTGTCTTCCTCTTCTAGTTTTTTTTTAAATCATTTTACTAGGAGCTCATACAACTCTCATCACAATCAATACATACACCTATTTTGTGCAAAGCACGGCTGTATTTTGTTGCCACCATCATTCTCAAAACATTAGCTTTCTGCTTAAGCCCTTCCTTGGTATTAACTCCTCACATCCCCCCCCTCCGCTCCCCCCTCCCTCTTAATATCGTCAGATATATACCATATATGTGTCTATCTTGGCTTGTCAAAAATACACATAAGTTGAAGTTGTCAAGGAAATCTTAATATACAGAAGACAATAAAAGAACTAGGCATGGGTAGAAACAGAAAAATAGAATTCAGAGCCAAGAAATTCAAACTCATGACCACAGGATCATGGCTGGCACTGCTCACTGCAAGGCCGGCAGTTTCAGTGTACCAGATGCTCCTCAGGAGAGAGACCAGGCTTCCTAATCTTGTAAAGAGATCCAGTCTCAGAATCTCATGGGGGCCATTCTACCTGGTCCTGCAGAGATGCTATGAGATGGTAATCAAGGAGCATATCTTGAAATAGACCCCAAGATGGCCCACATGTTGGATCTAGCAAATACTTTAAAATATCAATGATGGTGTATTTGCATACCTAAAAGAAAATATGGACCTCTCTTCAGATAATTAAAAGCCAAGATATTGACTTTTCCAAAAGTTCAAAGAAGAAAGGACACATTTGAATCGTGGTGGTGGAGAAAAAAGCTGGCGATCACACAGGCTGCCAGAAGAATGAAAGGAAAAAAAATCTCGGAAGAAGGACAGCAAGAATTCTCCCGAGAAATGAAAAAGGCAGGATTGTATCTCACCTGCTTTCGACACATTATCAGGAGGGTCTAGTCTCTCGGGAGGGGGAAGGTTGTCGTCTGTGAAAAGCAGAGGGTCAGCCAAAGCGGAAGTCCCCCAGTAAGATGGGTGCACGCCGTGACCACTGCAATGGGCTGGAACTTAACTGTGGTGGTGAGGGTGGTGCGGGCTCCACAGGGTCTTGTTCTGCTGTCCACAGCATTGCTATGTGTTGGAATGGGCTCAACTGCGCTTAACAGCCACAGGAAATGAACGGATGTGCTGTGTTTTATTGATGAGCTATTGTTGCAGAAAAGAGAAGTTAAATAAAAAGAGTGAGTATGGGCGGATGAGTTACAGGGCTGTTCCCCAGATCCGGGTGGGAGAAGATGGCGATAGTTTAGCATGGTGTCGGTGGCTCTGAGGAGGAGAATTATAGGAGGCAGGTTTTTATAGCAATTGGTGGTGCACTGGATATGGATCATGATGGAATGGTATGTGTAAAGTACAACTCCCATGTTTGGGGGTCAAAAAAGAGGTGGTTCATGATAGCATTCCCTGGGAAAAGAAACCTAGGGATGGATTCGGGGATTTTGTGGGGTGGTGGTTAGATATGTTCAGTTGTTCATCTCAAGAACATCCAGTTGATATTTAGGGTTCAGCACAAATGCCCGTTCTTTTCTCAACTCCAGCATTCTGACTCCCATTCAGGTAGAATTTCTCACTCTTCAATGTTTCCATAACACTTTGGCAAGAACCTTCTTATAGCCTCATCCCTCTTTCTTATAACCATAGACTTCCCTGCCTAGATCATACGCTCTTGGAAGACAAGGGCCGTGCCATATTTATCTCGGGATTCTTGACTCTTAGCAGTTTGCACCTCTGCATAGCATTGGGCTTAATTGATGTTGAGTGAATGAGTCTGTAAATCAAAGGAAACCGTCTTTCTTCAGTTCCTGAGGTTTATGGCTGAAGAACCACATCTGAACTTTGGGGGAGAGTTTAGAAAGCTTGGCTTTCTGCTCACTCACCGAACAGTACGATGAGCTGTTCACATTTGTAACAGGGAGGACAGAAAGGAAGAAAGGAAGAAAGAAAAGAGGGAGGGAGGGAAGAAAAGAAGGAGGGAGGGTTGACTTTGTCATAGTAAGTACGTATATGCTTGGAGTGGGCTTAGGGTTGACTAACGTCACAATACTGATGATGCTGCCCAAGTGACTTCCCATGAAGGTCATTTGCACAAAACAATCAAACTCACTGCCATCAAGTCGATGCCCACTCACCGTGACCCTAGAGAACAAGGTAGAACTGCTCACATGGGTTCCCAAACCTGTAACTCTTTACCGGAATAGAAAGCCTCATCTTCCTCATGTCAGTGGCTGATAGATTTGAGCCATGGGCCTTGGCATTAGAAGTCCAACATGGACTCCACTGTGCCACCCAGGCTCTTCCCCAAAGCACCAGGAAGCGCTGATTGTAGGAAAACGTCCACCTCTAGCCTGTCCCCTGTGCTTACACCAATGTAAGGACACTCTGCACAGAGGAGTCTCCTGGGGATGCTGGCTTCCCCAGCATCATTTGCATAAGACATCCTGAAGGGTCTAATGGTTCTTTTTGACCTTGGTCACTCTGGGGACATTAGAAAGGAGAATGGCAGCCAGTGGCCGGCTTCCCCCCTGCTCTTTCGGTCATGGATTCTGCACACACAGCAAGGGTCATCCCTGTGAGCAGCTTCCTAGGGCCACAAGTTTTAGTCCCTGACAATCGGGGGTCTTTTGTGCCCTCAAAACTTTGGGTTATTCCATTGTGCTTCATCAAAGTTCAAGATTGTGCTGAAACAGCTAGAAGAGGGGCTGGTGAAGTTTCTGAATGTAAATGTATTTAAACTTTAAGTAGGTGAAAAATTAAACCTCCCGTGGCCCCTAGGCAAGGCAGGGTCACAGAAGCAAGAAGTCAGTGGGCTCCAGTATCCTTCCAGCTCTCAGATCTTCCCACTTGCTCCCCATCTGAGGCCGAGGTGAGAGCAGAGCCCTGAACCCTGTCAGTGCCCCGAGACACCCTGCAGCCTGAACTCGTGCCCTCGCCTGTTCCTAGAGCTGCTTTGAAGCTCATGGTGCAGCCAGCTTTTCAATATCGCTTTCTCTACCCAAGTCTCTGTCCAAAGCAGTTTGACCGTCTGACAGTGACAGCACCATGGTGTGCCCACTGACCCTTGACACCTGGCTGTGGCCATGACCTTCATGAATTAAGCTTTCATACCTCCTGGTGAAATGTCAGGGGAGTCCATCCTCCCTTGTGGCAAGATATCTCATTGCAGGAATTGGGAGTAGCCATCCTTCAAATTTCCAGACAGGTGTCCTTCTCGGGAGGCCTGCTGGTCACTCCATAGATCACCTTCTGACGCTTGCTGCCCTTGAGTCCCCTCCAACTCACACCAGCCCTGCAGGACAGAGTGGACCTGCCCCTGTGGGTTCCCAAGACTGTCATCTTTATGGGAGTAGAAAGCCTGAAAGATTAATGGTCTCACCTCTCCAGCCACTCTGCAGGGGGAAGTGTGGTGGTTTGCTTCTATGCAGATGCAGGTGCTAGAAGTCCCACCAGGCAATTCCACCCTGTCCTATATGGTTGCTATGGGTCAGAATTAACTCTATGGCAACGGGCTTGGCTTTAGTTTTCACAGAGTGATAAGAACTTGATTCAACCCCCAGTCTCTGCTCTGCATGGAATAGCTTTATCTCTGTCACAGATGATCCCGAACAACCCAAAGCCCCCCAAAATAAGTGATCTGAATGCTGGCCACTCCCGTTGACCCCTTTCTCCTACAGAAACCATCCTTGGGTCCAAGACATATGATTGGAGGGATGCAAGAGGCACTTTGCAGGTGTATTCTTCTTCTTAGCTCTTGGGTGGCCTAGGGGGAGCCCCGGCACTTCCCTGTGGAAGGAAGTGGTTTGTTAACGGCCATGCTTCTCTTGCCAATGGGACTCCTGATGTTCCATTGTCTTTGGCCAACCTGCTGCCCTAAAATTGTTAACTAAACAAAAACAAACAAACAAAATTCACACTGGTTGATCTCTGGTGACTTCCAGTAAGTTCTAGAGCTAACAGCCAGGAAGGAGAATCAAGTCTACTGAGATCTTAATGTACCAAGAGCTTTTTCAGATGGTCCCACCTCTGTTGGCAAGTGAGACTCAGAAGACAAGCTTGACCCTTCCCTTCTTCCCTTGTAGCACCTACTTCCTCTTAATCCTGGGTTAAGTGCTCACCTCCTAACTGAGCAGTTCAAGATCACCTACAGATGCCTCCAAAGCAAAGCCCAGAGATCTCCTGCCAAGTTCATGGCCTTAAAAGCCCCACATAGCACAGTTCCGCTCCACAATGCAACCCAGTTCTTCACAGGATGGGGACAAGGCAATGGCAACTGTTTCATTGCCTCTTTTCTTGATCCCTATCTTTTACAGATGGAGGACTGAAGCCATAGAAGGATGAAGTGGCCTACAAGACTCATATCTAGTTTGAAAATACGGAGCAGGGGCCTGAACCCACGTTTCTTTGATGCCAAGCCCATATTATGACTCCTACACCCTGAGTATCTCCTTTTCTGTGGTTCAGGAAAGAAAAATGGTGCCCCTACTCCCAAGAGGGAACTGACTGACCCTCTGTGTCCCTGAAAAGTGATGGGGCTGACTCCCAACCCCCTAAACCACTCTCCCTGTCCCCAGGACCCTTCTGGAAGCTAGCTGAGTTGGCTTCACAGCTGGTCCAGCCCCACCTCCTCTTGCAGGAGGCGAATCTCCCCCAGAGCTCTGTAATAATAGGCTTTGGAAATTGGGTTACCAGGAAAAGCATCTCTCATTTCCTCCGCTAAAAGAAAAGCTATTCAACAGAGGCCCTTTCCCTTTGCAGGGCCCCTCCAGATTTGTTAACTCTGAAAACACTGCTTAGAAAATAGCACTTGAAGCGAGCAAGGCAGAGAAGGCTGCTGGGATGCGGCCGGTGATAGGATTTTAATGTGGTCCGCGCTGTGAGCCCATCCCAACTGTCTGCAGAGCCTTGTTCTCAGACCCCGCAATGATGCGGCCTCTCCCTTTCCCCCATCACCCAGAGCCCACCTCATTTCTCAGACGGCCTCGAGCTGCTTGGTGATAATCTTCATTTTTCCGGGCACAGCTTGGCAGCAGCCGGGAGGAATGATAAGAGAGAGAGAGAGAGAGAGAGAGAAAGAGAGAGAGAGAGAGACTGTATGATGGAGCAAAGCTGGTCTTTCTGGACTGAGGTTGAACAGGTGACTGACATGGCACTTGCTAAATCAAGAAAGCTCCCGATCAACTCCATTCTTTGGATAAAATCCACCTCCCGCCTCAGAGGAGTCCTGATGGACAAATGTGTCCAAAATTGTCCCCATCAAATTCTGAAAAGTTCCCACCTGGAGTTTTGCTTGGGGGACTACCTGGAGATGCCAGGAGGGAGAGCCGTCTATAATCTAACCATTCTTCTGGAAACACACACACCCCAAGCCCATCAATACCGGGTTGATTCTGACCCATGTTGCTCTGTGCCGCAGAGTATAACTGTCCCATGGGGGGTCCTTGGTGTTACTTTTTATGGAAACAGATCACCAGCCTCCCTCTCTCGGTACCACCAGGTGAACGGGAACAGCCTGCTATTAGATATTAAATGAGAAGTCTGCCATCCAGGGACCAGTGATTCTTGGGGAAACAGGGGGATGGGGTACATTCCCAGGCTGGAGCATGGAGTAGCTTTCATCTGGTTTGAGTGTGCACCCAGACTCAGATGACAGTTTTTGGACCCTCTCGATTAGCCAGATTGTCCCTCGGAGATTAGATTTGACCATTCGCTTCAGGTTGGACTTGACAAAAGTGGTAGTTATCCATTTGGGAGCTTTTCTGTGTGTACACACTTCCCTTCCTCTACAGCCCACTGGCACCTCCTTGACCCAGCTCTGCTTGGGCCAGGCAGAACCTCTCCTCCTTCTGGACACCACTGGCTTTGGACCAGTCCAGCTTCCCATGCCCTGAGAGGAATCCCCATCTCTGGCTGCAGCCTGGGCCAGACCCTCCTTCCCATGGCAGCCTCCGGTGTCTTTCTGAAATGCAAGCCTGGTGGTGGGAGTCTCCTGCTTTAAAACAGCCCTTAGATACCATTTCTGTAGAGCTGCACAGATATGTGCAGTCAAAGCAAAAGCACTAGGGAGATATGCTACCAACGATTGGCTGCAATTATTATAGACATCGAGTGTACCTGTAATACGTTTTCCTCTGCACTTTTATTTGGTAAAAGAGTTTTGCATGAGCCTGTTATTTTTCAAAGCATACAAATATTGTTTTGAAAATGAAATGAAGTCTCACGAACTTGGCCTCGCGTGAAGCTTGTGCAGCACCTTAGCTTCTCCTTTAGACTCACGTTCCTTTAAAATTGCACCTCATTCCCTCCAGCCAGACACAAGGAGGGTTCACAGACTCAGGTCCTTCTCCCTTCCCTATCTCTGTTATCTCCACCACTGACCACCAGCGATCTCTCAGTCCATGGAACTCCTACTCATCCATTGAGGCCCACTTCAAATGCAGAGGCCCACTTCTCAGAGCAGCAGTCTCTCCTCAATCAGAGCTTGGCTCTTCTTTGTTCTGGGCTCAAAGCTCTGTGCTAGCAGCTTTCTCCTCACCCCAAGCCCACAGGGTTACGTGTAACACAACGGCCCTTTCTCCAGAGGGAGAAGCTGATGTCCAGTAGTAACCAGTAGCCTTATGAACACCAATGAAGAGCCCTATTGTTTTCGTGTTGATTCTGACTCATACAGACCCCACAGGACAAACAACAAGGTCCCCACAGGGCGTTCCAGGCTGCAATCTTTATAAAAGCAGATTGCTGCGTCATTCTCCTGGGAAGGGGCTGATGAGTTGAAAATACCAGTTTTTCAGTTAGCAGCTGACCCTGCACCAAGAGGGCTCATTATCAAATCTGCTGTGACTCACAGCAGCCCTAGATAGGGTTTCTGAGACTGTAAGCCTTGGCCCAAGCAGGAATCTCCATCTTTCTTCTGCAGAGCAGCCGGTGGCCTTGAACCACCGACTTTGAGGTTAGCGTCTCAATGGCTACATTACAGCTCTGCCAGAGCCCCTGAGTAGATCCACAAATCAAACTCAAGACCAAGTTGACTCCAACTTTTAGTGACCCTACACTGGGTGTGTAAGTCTAGGTTGACTCGAGAAACAAATTCATGGACACTCATGTGTATAAGAAAGAGTTTCATATATGACAACAAAACATGCCAGCCTAGTCCAGATCAAGCCATAAGTCTTATATTAGCCCATATGCCTGATACCAGTCTGCAAAGTCCTCTTCTGATTCACGAAGCACACACAATGATGCTGAATGCAGGGAGATCACCGGCCAGCGGGTGGAAAGTCTTGTGGATCCAGTGGTGGTGGAAGCAGCTCAGTACTGGTGTAGGCGGGTCTCCACTTGGCTCCTCCAGTTCCATGGCTCTGGGGGGTAGCTCCATGTGTCTTGTCATCAGGATTAGGAAGCAGAGCATGTGTGTCCCACCTCCAGGAAGGAAGGTAGGAGTTCCCAGAATCCTCAGAAGAAGATCATGCCCCCAGGGAGAGTTCCCTGGCTATGGTCTGATTGACAGGCTAGAGTCCACCCATTTGCAAGTTGACAGGTGATGATGTAACTGACACACTGGGTTTCTGAGGCCATACATATTTGTAGGAACAAATAATTGTATCTTTCTCTGTAGATGCAGCTGGTGAGTTTGAACCACTGATCTGGTCGCTAGCAGATCCACCACACCACCAGGGCGTCTTCCTTCTCTGTAGGATCTACTCCAGTCTGCCCGCCTTTAGAGTCCCTGCTCTCTGAGGACAGCCAGCCGCTGTGGAGTTGATTCCAAGTTCACTGCGGCTCAGTGGGTGGAGGAGCAGAACTGCGTTCCACAGGGTTTTCAGCGGCTGGCTTGTTGGAGACAGATCACCAGCATTTCTTCCATGGCTTTGCTGGATAGATTTGAGCAGTTAATCTGCCAGGTTGCTGCCTAGACCCTCCCGGTGCAAATCATTTGTTCCACCCTGAGGACCTGCCTAAAAGAACAAAGTCACTGAAGACAGAATGGAGCATGATGTACTCGTGAGATGAACCTGACAACTGGTGTGGTTTGGGGGTTTATCACACTAAAGCCACTACTTGCTCCCAAGCGGGAATGAAACCTGCCCCACGATGCAGGCTAGCTGTAAGAACTGTGGTGCTACAATGACTCCCATGGGCCCCCTGCCCCATCCAGGTCACACCATCAGCCCCTCTCCCACCCCATGTCACTTGCAGGCCACCCTCTCTCCCCAGCACCCAGATGGCAGGCTGCAGCAAACTTCTCTGGAAAGAGGGCAACACCATCAGGAGCAGGGAGGTGGTGGGTCTTCTCAAGTTACTTTAAAGGTTCATCTCACAATGATGGGTCTACAGGGCCTTCCAGAATCTAGATTCCCAGATAAACTCTTTCTGCAGCATATGCACAAGGTAAGCAAAGGATTGCTTTATGATTAGCTGGGGCTCTGGCCCCGAATGACTGTGCAGAATTCTGCTGAGCTGGACTGGACCAGAGAGCTGGCCTGATTTATTGCCGTCTTTGCCTGTGCCTTAGAAATGCGAGTGTCACTGTGGGGATGAGAATCTGCAGAAGGAGAAAGTGCGAGATGCGCAGAGGGGAAGGGCATCTGGCCAAGTGCAGGGGGCGAGGCTGTGGGTTTAGCTCCCTCTCTGGAAAGAGTGAGTCCAATGGAGGAGGCAAGTGGCAGGGCCCCTCGCCATGCAAGTCACTGACAGGAGGAGGAAGAAGATGTGGCCACACCCCTCCTTGGGGGGTGGGGTGGTGCAAAGCATGTTTGGAGAGGATTGCCATCTCCTCTAGGAATGAAAGATGGAAATGAAAGATTGAAAATCTGGCCAGCCGCCCATGCCTTTCCCTAAGGGAGGGAGAGATGAAATCACAGATTGACAACTCAGGAAATCCCTACCACTTGGCCAAGGATCTGGCCTCTGCCTCTTGAAACAAGCGTGCCCCCATCCCACCCCTCACCCCCCCCCCCATCATTGCAGCCATCGTGGCATCTGCCATCCCCGATCTCCAGCGTGTCTGCACAGTGAGCCCTGAAGGGGAGGGCAGAGCCTTGGGCTGGCTAACACCCCACAAAGCAAGCTGATGACACAGCTTCAGGGAAACCCCAGTTTTTAAAAGGGGACCCATGCTCATAGGCTTGACTAGGGAAGGTTGGTGGAGGCCACGGCTCTCCGAGCTGATACCTTAGCACTCGCTAGGTACACATCTGGACAGACCTTCTCCCCACACTTCCTGATGATCACGAGGAGCCATGCTTTGCTGAGGGCTAGTAGGAAGGGACAGAAAATGCTCTCTGGAGGCTTGGTGTCCCTCTTGGTTCTTACAAGTTCAAAGAGGAGCTCCCGGAGACTGTAATGGGAAGGAACTTTGGAGAGCTGCTGCTGCTTCCCATCTCTCACTTCCGCTCGCTCACTCACTCACTCAATGTTTAGTGATGGCCTTCTGCATGCCGGACAGGCATTATTCTACGTGAGAGGGCTGCAGCGCATCAGGAGGCTTGTTACCCTAGCTCTCCTAGCATTTACCTACAAGGTAAGTTCAAGGAAGACATTTAATAAGAGAGAAGAAAATAATGATGATCCCTAAGCCCCAAACCAAACTCGCTATTATCAAGTCAATTCCAGCTAGCAAGGATCTTCATAGGACAGGGTGGAGTGTCCTTGTGGGTTTCTGAAACTGTACCTGTCTACAGGAATAGAAAGCTTCATCTCTTTCCCATCGACTGTCCCAGGCAGGATGGTAGCTGCGCCTCAAGAAGGCCGGTGTGAGGTTATGGAGAATATCAGGGCTGGTAGGTCGCGTGATCTGAGGAGGTCATTGAGAAGGCATCGTCTGAATTGAGACTTGACTCAAGAGAAGACATCCCTGCTGAGAAGTTATGGGCCATCCTGAGAGAATGACAAGAGCAAAGGCTCCATGGTGATGTGCAAGACTCTGTGAGGAGGCCAATGTGACTGGAGTGGAGTGGATCCGGTGCAGAGACTTGGAGAGACAGTCAGAGGTTCGATCATAAGCAGGAACCTGGGGATTTATGGAAGGCTGAGGGGAGCCATGGGAGTTGTAAGCAGGGGAGACACACCTATAGATTTCAGTAGAGCCTGCTAGCCAGTGCCTGGTGGCACCCCTCACTGCTGCCTTCCGACTTCTGTTGTGGTTTCCTGTGCCTGCAGAGAATGATGCCTTGTCCTGCCTTCTAATTAAACCCTGGGCCAGGGGGATATGTGCTTTTTTTTTGCCTAGAGCAATGTCTCCTCCTGAGCATATCTTTAGCCCTTAAAGAGGAATGAAACATGATAATTGGTAACCAATTAATGGGCATTCCAACAAACTATATTTTAATTATTCTGTCATAGGTTGTCTGCCTGTGAAATATTCCATGTTAATTAAATCCTTTTAATAATCCAATGGAAGCCACTCTGCCTTGATGTGCTGGTTAAAAGGAGGAGGATGACAGACTTACGGCTCATGTAATTTGAGTTAATGGCATGAATCCTGCTTTGAGCTTTCATATGCTTATTGAACTAGTGATCTCTTAATACTTGCTAGACTTCTTTCTCTATAATTATCACACAATTGCCCTGTTATGTCTGAGAGTCTGCATTCTGACAAGCCAGGGGTCTGAGATCTTTGGGGAGGGGGGGGGCTTGACCCATGATTGGCTCTGGTTGTGATCACTGGCCGTGTAGACGGTGTCCCTCTGCCATTTGCCATCCTCCATGCGGCCACAGCTTTCCCCAACCTCTTGTTCAGACTGTCACTGATTCTTGGATGCAATGCATCGAGCACCTTCTCTGCATGAGTAGCTGGCATGGGGTGGAAAGAAACTAGCAGAGGTGTATGGGAGTTTGTTATCACATTCTGCCTCCTGCTTCAAAGAAGTCTGGGGATTCTTGAACTCGGGGGGAGGAGAAGCTGTCCGTGGCAGAATCCAGGGGAAATCAATTAGAACACTGTTGCTGAGCTGCCCCTTGTCAGGCCTCTCCCAGAAACTCTAGCTCACATCAAGTTGTAGAGAGGTCTCGGGGGACTTGTGGGCTCGCAGGTCAGACCCGGTTGGATTCCCAATTAAGGCACCACACACATACCCACCACCTGGCTATCATTGGAGATCCACGTACTGCTTG
This sequence comes from Nesogale talazaci, assembly GCA_004026705.1. NCBI lineage: Eukaryota > Metazoa > Chordata > Mammalia > Afrosoricida > Tenrecidae > Nesogale > Nesogale talazaci. Next base: position 79,673 of record PVJH01006828.1, read on the forward strand.
CTATGATGTTGGACAGATTTCTGCAGTGCTTCTAGACTAAACCAAACTAGGAAGAAAGATCTCAGGATGAAATACTGAAAACTAGCCAAAGGAGACCCTCCAGATAACAACGGTTCCATCTACCATTGATTATGGGGATGGCAGGAGACTAGGTGGTGGATCATTCATTGCACATGGTGTCACCATGTGTCTGTTTTGATGATAGCCAACAACTCCAGCACTCTGGGTGTCTGCAGGATACAGATAGTGTTCATGGATTACAGATGACTTAGTAAAAGGAGACATCTGATCCACAAACCTACCCTGTCATGAGACCAGAAAGAGCTTTGTGTTTCTCTTCTAAGAAGGACCCCCAGTAAGTATGAGGAAGAGGGGTTCTTGGGAAAAGTCTCAGCAGTATTCTAGGAAGGGGAAGTTCAAGATAGGTTTGGGAAATACCAAACAATGGGGGGGGGGGTGTGGACTAGAATATGGTGAGGCTGTCGGAATGAAAGGATACTCTTTTTCCTCCCAGATGCGGAGATGTCATAATTGGATGTCAGGATAGAGAGTTTTGCTTTCTTCTTCAAAAAATGGGGAGCTAGGGAGAAATTGGAAAGGAGAAAGACATGGTATTTGTGTAGTAAAAAAACCACTGGGGGTGATGCTGCAGACTGGCTGAAGAGAAAGAAGTTGCCAGAAGGCGAGCAGATACCTGTGGAGGTTTTAGCAGTAGCTTATGGGGAAAGGATAAGGTGCTGAATGCAGGTATGGATGTAGGGAAGGAGAAGACAATCATATCAGATGTGCTAGGGAAGAAAGAAGTGGTGGAGATGAAACAGACAGTTCCATCATCTGTGACAGGAATTTGGTGAATGATGAAAGTTGAAGATGCCAGAAACCTGTACCGTATTTCATCCATTTGAATAAGTGTCATGCTTCCCCATAGTGTAGCAGTCCCAAAACTCCTGAATCTTGCAGATGGCAAATGGATTCATCTCCTAGGCTGAAGGTTAGAGGTTCAAGTCCATCCAGAAGCACTTTGGAGGGAAGCCTTGGTATCCATTTCCAAAAGTCCACCATTGACGTCCCTATGGGTCAAGGTTCTAGTGTGGACATGATGGTAACTGGTTGTGGTTGAAATCAGGCACCTACCACAGATCAAGGCAGCAAGTCATGTGAGGTTTACGATCACCTACACATGTGTGAGTTGGCACCGTGGCTCTATTCATGTGATGGTCAATTTCTGCAGAGCTATGTGTATGGCTTTACATACAACAGCAATAAAAACAACCTACCCAAGGCAGGAGGATGGTTCCAGTCTTCCCTTTTCTTTTTTTAAATGAGTGAGAACTTAGACCCCCAAGAGGTTGTTGACATGACCGGTAGAGCTATGGATCAGGGCTTCCCTGCATGTATGGTATCCCACATCCGTTTGCCAGATATAAATGTACTGCCACCATTGAACCAAAGCTGCTTGCCTTCTACTGATGGGCAGTCATTCAGCTGGAAGGAGGGAGGAAAAGATGAGTGTTGTCAAGCGCGGAAGTTGGTGGTATCAAGATTTGCTTGCCAGAAATCCTGGAAATGATGACAGGACATGTGTTTGAGAAATTGCTGCATCTCCAATAGCATTGACAGCCCAGGTGAGATGTGATGTAGAAACACCATTGATGTTAAGGACAACGCAGGGGTTTCTCAAGATCCCAAAGGGAACTATGTTCTGGAAAGAACCAGCATTTCTTCTTCATTTACTTGAACCATCTCCCCTCTTTTCTTTTCAGGGTAAATATTATTGATAATCTGATGGGACTTCAGAAAGTTCATGGAAAATTCTCCTCATCTTTTAACTCCATTTTTCCACAAACTTTGAAAAACCTCCTTATATATATTACATATGTGCCATTTGCTTGCTTTGTCTCCATGCCAACGCCCCAAAATAAACAAAAAGATGATTGAATTTATGGAGGAAGGGATAGATAATAAAAGGCAATGGTAATAAAAGCTAAAAGAAGAAAAGGAAGAATTCCATTTAACCACACAATCAATTTTCAGCAGAACCATAAAATCCAGTCATAAGTTGAGGACGACCTGTAAAAATATTTATCCCTGGTAACAAGAGCACTTGTGTCACTTTTGTTTTTTCTTTCTAAGTGATGCATAAAATAATATTTGATTTGAAATTCAGGGCGTGTTAGAATTAATGAAATGTGGCATCCGTGGTGCTCAGCCTCCCAGCACAGAGCAGCTGAGGATGGGGTGGCTGTGGAACCTACGTTCTGCAGACCTGGCTAGGGAACATCGACACAAGCAATGCTCGTAAGAGTACAAGAGTTTGGACAACAGTTTGATAGCTCATATAAACTTACCCGTGCATTTGACTCTGAGCTCCAAGAGTTCTATTCACAGATATTTATTGAAAGGAAAAGAAAGCAGATGTTTCCACCAAGACTCATCCATGAATATTTCTAGTAACTTTATTCACAATGACCCCAAGCTGCATATAACTTCCTGTCCATCAACTGGAGAGTAAGTCAAGAAGCCCTGGGGTAACTGTTTCATGGAATGCCTATTGTGAGGGGCCTGCAAGTGGGCTGTGACCCTCACAGGAATTCTATGGAGCACAGCAAGAAGCACTGCCCATCCTCATACTCACTCCTCGCTTAAAAGCCACTGTCACATTCACGGTGTCATTCTCGTCTTTTGAGGGTCATCTTCTTGATGGACTGACCATCTGCTTTACCCAGTGGTGCTCATCTCCAGGAATGGGTCTCTTCCTGAGAACATATTCCAAGCACATGGGCTGAAATCTTGCTGTTCTACTTTTCTAAGGAGCACTCCAAGACTGATTCTGTCAGACTTCTGGCTGTCCATAGTGTACTCAATATTCTTCAACAACAGCACTATTCAAATGCTTTCATTTTTCTTGAATCTTTTGTATTCATGATCCAGTTTTGGTACACGTACGAAGTGGTGTGTTAACATAGTTTGAGTCAGGCGAACTTTAGTTCTTAAAGTGACAGGTTTGCTTTTGAATACTTTTAAGACAATCATTTGCAGCAGATTTTCCCAATGTAATTTGTTGTTTGGTTTCTTGACAGTGGTTTCTACAGACATTCATTTGGGATTCAAGTCCTTTACAACTTCAATCTTGTTTCTTTTTAATCATGGTGTGGCTTTTTGGTCCAATTGCAAAGATTCATGTTTTCTTTAGTCTGAGATGTAATCCATACTGGTTTTCATCGGTCAGTGCTCTAAGTTCTCATCTCTTTCAATAAGCAAGATTGTGTTATCTGTATATCAAAGGTTGTAAATGAGCCTCCCTCCAGTGCTGATGCTGCCTTCATCTTCATATAGTCTAGCATCTTACATTATTTTTTTTGGCATACAGACTAAATAAATATGGGGGAAAGCTACAGCCCTACTACATACTTATCCTGATTTTAAACCATGCCTACTTGTATACAAGGGGGCTCAATAATTCACAGAAATTTTCCATTGTCTTCTCATTCCATGTTCCCACAAACTTTATGAAGTCCCTTCCTACCAACATCAGGGTGCCTCATGAGCACAACCAAGTGTTCTGAAATTCTCATTCTCCTTGATTTTACCCATTACCTGTTAGAACCCACATAGCAGATGCCTTTGAATTGTCAAGAGAACACAGAGATGTATCATACAGTTATTCTGTGCTTTCAGCCATGACCTTTCCCTCATTCCATGTCCTCTTCTGAATCTAACGACTTTTTGCCAGTTCCCTGTCAAAGTACTGCTACAACCATTCTTCAAATCAGCTGCGGGGGAAAAAATTACTCGTGTGATATTAATGATACTCTTTAATAATCTCTGAGTTCTTTTGCATCATGGGTCTTTGGCATGGGCAAAGATGACCTCTTTGGGTCAGTTAACCTGTTAGCCGTCTCCCAGATTTCTTGGCACCCACAAGCGAACATCTGCTGTGTCGCATCCATTTATCAAAACATTGGAGCCGGTGTTGCATCAATTCCTGGAGGCTGGCTTCTTTGTCAGTATCTTCCGTGCAGCTTCACTGTCTTCCTTCAGGTGCCATTGGCTCGAGGCCATGCACTCCCTCCTAGAAGCTTCGTTTGAGTTCGCTGACTCTGATTCCTCCATCTCCTTTGGATGCTTCCTCCTACATCATCCAATAGTTTTCCCTTAGAGTCTTCACCATGGCACCGTGAAGCTCGCCTTTTCTCTTTGGTCATCTCAGCTGGAGACATGCCAAGCCCATGCGATTGCTTTGGCTTTTTCTTTGCACATTCCAGGATCCTTTCCTTCTGTCTCCTTGGACAGCTCTTTGGAATCTTCTCGTCAACAATTTTACGTCACCGTCTCCTCCTTTCATTCTAGCTACTCTGCATGCGAGAGCAAGTTTCAGAGTCCCTTCTGACGATTGCCGCTTAGCACTAAAGAAGAATGAACGAATGACGCAGGTGACAAGCGGAATGGCTCTCAAAAGCTTTGTGAGGAGTGAAAGAAACAGACTGCACATAACACGGTTCCCTTTAAACTAGGACGAGTCAAAAAGTAGGGCTTCCTGGGTTCGGATGCATCGATACACAGGTTCCCACCCCACGGCATGGATTGGAACCCGTCTGTGTCATCAGTAGAAAACAGTAGACAAGTTCTCTCAGTTATGCACTTGCCTGAGTCTCCTTAGGGCGCTTTCGAGAGGAAAAGTCCCTTTCATACAGTAGCTTCTGAGTGGATCGGTGGTTTCAGTTAAACTCAAGATGGAGAGGTCAACTCAGAAAGTTATGACGGCTGCCCTTTGGGATGCCCCAAGGGGGTCATCTTGATAGATTTTCTTGAAGATCATGGGGGCTTACAATGAAGAGATTTTAGGAAAATGGGAAGCTACACCGGTGAGGAAAAGTCTAAGAGAGTTGAGCCGAGGACTTGTCTGCTGTCTACGTGAGCATGCATCTCTGTTCACTCTTCAAGGGTAAGAAGGGCCATCCTACCAGAAGTTCCTTGGGAAGCCTCTCCCGGGCTACACGACATCCCTGATCTTTCCCCCTTCAGGCTTCTCTTGCTCCCAGTGTGCAAAGAAGATTGAAGAGGCATGTGATCCGAGTGCCTCTGGACACACAAACTGGAGTTCTGAAGTGGGATGAAGGAAGACGGCGGAAGTCTTTGGGAGAAGCGTGATCAACTGCTATCAAGTCAATTCCAAGTCATGGCAATTCTAGGGCGTATTCGCCAGGTGGTCAGTCTTTACCAGGGCAGATTGCCAGTCTTTCTTCTGGAGAGCAGAGGGTGGGGTTGAACCGTCGACTGTTCTGTTAGCAGAACGATACTTACCCGACAGAGCCGCCGGGCCTCCTTTGGAAAAGGCTAGGGAGGTGGAAACACCATCTTCAGAAGTTTATAGAGGTAGAGACTGTGTCCAGAAACACTCGTGTGACTTTTTGGTTAAATAAAAAATACTTTTAGACGTAAAGCGAGAGTTTTAGATTGATCCTTATATGTAATTTTAGAAAAGGCACAAATATAAGAACAGAAAGCAAATCAGGGAGTTGTTTCAGAGGATCAGGGACAGGAGAGCAAATTGATGGCCAAGTGCTAAGAGGGACATTCCATCATAAAGGAATTGTTCTGTCGCTAGCTTGATGATGTGATGGCCAGGAGCCCCAGTCAGCAGCCCTGATGGTGTAGTGAGCTATTCACTGGGCTGACTGCAAGGTCAGTAGTTCTAATCCACCAGCCACTCCAGGGGAGAAAGATAAGCCTCTCTACTCCTGTAAAGAGTTGACAGTTTCAGAAACCCAGATGGGGCCATTCTACTCTGTCTGACAGTGTGGGTATGAGTTCGAATTGACTTGATAGTAGTATGATATATATATATATATATATATATACTACATATATATACATATATATTCCACTGAAAGGAATTTGAGTAGCACGGTGAGTGGTTACAAGGCTTGACTGCTAACTAAAATGTCAGTGATTCAAAGCCACCTGTCACTCCACTGGAGAAAGATGAGGCAGTCTGCTTCCCTAAAGAAGTATAGTTGGAAACCCAATGGGGCAGTTCTACTCTGTCCTACAGGATGGACATTTCTTGGGATGCCTATCTATAGGATGGGAGTGTCAGGTTTGGTTTTGATTAGTACACAAATGTATGAATATATGCTTGTCAAACTTATTAAACTACCCACATAGGTCAGTGTCTAATTTATGGTATCTAAATGGCATATGTGTGTGTGTCTGTGTGTGTGTATATATATACTTTTGAGAAAGACCTGGCTGCTAAAGTCCAGCTCTTACTCTGACTAGCTCTGGAGCCCAGCGCACAGAAGAGCCCAGGTTCCTTGCTCAGAAAGAGGAACGAGCAGAGCCCACGGAATCGCCTTTCACTGCGAGGACTAAGTGATATAATATATGTAAAGTATTTGGAGAACTTGACAAGGAGTAAGTGCTCAATAATGGCAGCTCCCATGCTAGCAGGACCACAGGCAGTTTCATTACTGAGGAATTAATCAGTTGTTGGGATGACAGGATTGTATAAGCCAATCAATTGCTTGTGGCTGGAACCATCATTCTGATCAAAACAATGTTGAAACAGGGGCTCCGGGGAGATGCAGCCAGAGCCATTTGTAGGCAGTGCACACTCAAGCCTTCACCGCTGCCATGCACACGATCTATCTCGCGCTGAGAAACCTGACAGAGAGAGAGCGAGTTCGGGAGGCAAGTTCTGTCCAACAGAGTCTCAGACACCTGGGAGGCTGAGCACAGTCCCAGGCCCAGAAAGAGGGTTGATGAGGATTGGCTTGTACTCCCCACTGATTTGAAGGTACTCACAGCAAAGTGCTTCTAGTGTTTACTCTGGTGACACGCCCTTAGATTGACATCCAGAAACCTCTCTAGCAGTGAGGACGGTGAGACTTGGCCTTGTTTGTTTGGACGCGTCACCAGAAAAGACCAATCGCTACAGCAGGGTGTACTGTGGGATAAAGGAGAGCATCAGTCAAACAGGAGGGGAACTCTCAGTGGAATGGGTCATCGGCATGGCAGCGGTTACCATGGGTTTCCATGCACCAGTGATCAGGAGGAGGGCCCTCCCTGGGGATCATGTGGTTCCATTAGACATCAATGGTACCCAACAAGAGCAGTGATTCACATTTTATATTTACTGTTCCCATTTAGTCTTTTCCAGAACCGCATCAGGCAGAAATGACGAGTCCTCAGAAGTGAGGGAACATTGTTTCCAAGGGTCTCAGCTCCAAAATGTCATTACGTCATTACGTGTCATTACGTCAATGCCAACTTACAGCGAGCTTACAGGGCAGGGTAGAACTGCCCCAGTCAGTTTCCCAAACTCTAATTCTTTATGGGAGTAGAAAGCCTCGTCTTTCTCTTGTGGAATGACTCCTGTTTGGGGCTCAATCCCTGACCCACTACACCACCAGCTAGTAAGGGGCCACACCTGGATGCAAGCCTCCCTAGTCCTGGGTGTCAACCATGCACTAGCATCCAATGCAAACCCTGGAGGTCTGAGCACAGAGTGTCAGGTTCAGTGGCTGGAGATGGAGTGCCAGGGAGATGGTGTGCTCGAGAAAAAGCTGATGGAGAGAGGCATGGTGGCCTCAGTGTTCCAGGAAAAGATAGAAGGCATGCCGTGTTTGGGGACCCACCTGCCTTTGGACCGCTTTCTCCTTCACCGAGAGCCATCTGGGGCATTCCCATATTGCCTCTTGCCTTCCCCACAAAGCTATGAAGGGGACCAGTAGCTCCCAGAGCCCGAGCAAGAGGAAATCCTGATAACATGTTAGCATTGAGTGAATTCCAACTTCTGGTGACCCCACATTTCAGAAGAGAACCAAGCCCAGCTTTTGAGATACCTCTGGATGCATTTGAACTTCCAACCATTCAGTCCGTAATTAAGCACATGAACCCTTTGCACTACCCACGTGCATCCCTGGTCATTCAGTCTACACTTTGCTGCAGGCAACCAGGTGCTTTTTAGCCATAGCCTGAGCTCCCACCGAGCATCTGTCTTTGTCCTGTTGTCCTGAGGGGTCTCCCCAGGTAAGCCTTTGGACCTTTCCTCAGAGCACCTCTGTCTCTGTCTACACAATGAGTGGGTATATCTGGATGCCCTCTGGGTCCTCATCCAGTTTGGATGTTCTGCTATCACACCTTGCAGGACCTTGTATCTCAATTGCTTTGTTCTGCATTGACTTGTTTTGCTCTCAGGAGCTAGCTGGGATGCTTCCCACAGCTGCTTTCACAGGCCAAAGATGAGGTCACAGAACCCTGCCTTTTTCTGAGCAAACCTATAGGAGACACACACACACACACACACACACACACACACACCGAGAGAGAGAGAGAGAGAGAGAGAGAGAGAGAGAGAGAGAGAGAGACCTAGGCAGTTCTTAAATCATTAAAATTCAACAGCCAGCCTCAAAAAATATTGGGTCCCATTTTGAGTGCTTAACTCATCCACCGCAAGGTGAACAAACTAATTCAATCGCATTAAAGACGCACATATCATCCATTTATTTGTTTTTTTTTTCTCTCCTCAAAGAAAAATACAGCAATATGCCCAGGAAAATCTTCTTTTAAAACTACATGCTATGCCCTACAGGAGTCTGGGGAAACATGCAGAAGGATTTAGGTTTCAAGAGAATTAAATAAACATTTCCTTCCTAGAAATCAAGAACGTGCACTGAGATGCACAAAAGCAAGTGTGGATTATTGTGAGCATGACGTAAAACTGTAAGACAGGCACATTCAGATGAAGAGGCCATCCTCCACCGGCAGATACAATCATTGAAGTAAATGTGTTCAGCTGACTATGTGTAGTATACATGACCCATAAGCTACAGTGTGTCAGATGTGACCCCTGCTCTCAAGGACTGTGCCCGACATTGGGTAGAGAAACCTACCCCCACCCAACCTGAAAGGGCTCTGAAGAAGTTGTGCCAGGTCCCAGACAAATTCAAGGGCATTGTGAACCCTATGTGAGGTCAATGGAGGTAGGTGGTCCCTTATTGTAAATGCAACATAGTCACCATGTTCTACGAGCTGAAAGAACCCTGGTAGATACAGCTGATCTCATTGCCCCTGGCCTTCCCCCGTTTTGTCCTATACATTCTTTACCTTCTTTGTAGTGCTGAGCTCTATCTTTTGAGGATAGAGAGGTAGACAGACAGGTGTGGTTGTGATTGTTCTTAAGTCCCAGGGAGTTGGTTCTGACCCATGGCGACCCTAAACGCAACAGAACGACGAAATGCTGTCTGGTCCTGCTCAATCCATATCATCATCCCTGGGGTAGATCCCAAGGATGTAGCAACCGCTTTGTCAATCCATCTCCTTGAAGCCCTTCTTCTTTTTAGATTCCCTTCTACTTTTACCAAGCATGTTGTCCTTCTCCTGGGACTGGTCTCTCCTAAGAATAGTTCCAGAGTACATAAGAAGAAGTCTCAAACTCCTTGCCTGTCAGTGGATGAAGATAGGTCGGTGGATTTCACCAAGTCAGTCTCAACACCCGGTGACTTAAACACAGCGGAATGGAACACTGCCCAGACTATCTTCCTGAATGGGAGGAGAGGCATGGTTGCAGATGCTGCACCGCCTCCACTCACTGAGGGTCTCCCTAGCCCTCCCAGACCCTCCCCTTCCTAAATACAACATCCTTTCCCAGCAACTGACTCCTCCAGGTGGCGTGTCCAAAGCTACCAAGCCAGACAATATTCTTTTGTGACATAAGGTTTTCTTTCGCTAATTTTGGAAAGTGGATCACCAGCCCTCTTCCTAATATGTCGTACTCTGAAAGCTCCGGTGAAATCTGTCCTCCACCTGTGTCCCTTTGGATAGTTGAAGTGTGGGCAGTATCGCTTCTAGTCTCATGCAACACAAAGGCCCCACAGTGTGGCAGAGTAGCTGACGGCTGTGGGGGGGGGGGGCGTCTTCCAACTCGAGGCACTCACATACACAATCTCAGGTGCCTTGAACACTCACCTTCACACATTTCCACCTGACTCTTTCCTGGAGGACGTTTGGATGGGGGTGGCATCAGCCTGGATGCCACTTGTTCTGTGAGATCTTCCCTAATGCCCATGACCAGGCAAACCCCATGTCACCATGGTTCCCAGGTGGTGATGCATTCTCTGTTGTGCATTTTCCTGGTGGATGGGAGTCTCCCCCCCCCCCCCTCAGATGGTGGGCTCCTCCGGACCCAGATCTGCCTGTCTTCCCAGCTGCTGAATATCAGCACCAGAAATTACCTGGCTGGCACTCAGTAAATAGCTGATGTGGTTGAATGTGTTGAGCGAGGCTTCCTCTGAGATTCATGGAAGAGCATGTTGTCAATGCGCTTTGCAAGCCAGAAAGCCCTGGGCACCTGGACTGCCTTTGGATTGCTCCTCTTCCAGCTGAGATGGGGGTGGAAATGCAGCAAGCCGCAGCTCCTGCCCTTCTGCAAGGAGTGGAGCCTTCATGTTGCCTGTGTGTTTTCTTGGCAAACAGAAAGAGATTTGCATTTGGGCCTTAAGATATTTGCAGTTGGAGCTGCCCTGTTTGTGCTTCTCGCTTCTGCCCTCCACTTTGGAATCCAGCTGGAGAGTCCTGGAGGGGGATTCAGGAGAAGCAAGCCATTAGCATGGAAGGTACTGGAAACCGTGCTAGGGCAAGGAAAGTGGGAGCCCACGGCAGGAGCAGCCTGGCCTGGCCCCGGGGAAAGTCCAGAAGGCCTCTCCATCTGGCTGTCCATGGCGAAGCCTGACCTCTTTGCAAGCAGCAAGCAGCTGAGCCCATTAAAATGCAAGAGACCTGCTGGGCATCTGAGAAGGAGTCTGCGGATCAGAAATTAACCCCTCTGGGGCACTGCAGACACCATCTCCAGGTGGCAAGCGTGTACTGCAAGAGGAACGGTCAACCCTCGGGCTTGCCTGAAGCTGTGTGGCTCACCAGAGGCAGCTAGGCCACTTCTCTGGGTCTCATTCTCATCTGCAAAAGGGTGGCATTCTCCACTCTATCTGACCTGGCCTCGTTTGTTGAAGTAAGTGACGGAAATCGTGGGGCTGAGTGGATCTCTAAGGGAGCCTTGTTTGTTTCTAGCAAGTGTTCATCAGGAGCCATGGGTTCCACAACTCCAATTCATAAATTCAAACACCCCCCTCGTCATGGCCACCGCACCCCACCCCCACCCCCATGGCAGCCCAGAGATGTGCCTCCTAGAGAGGACTCTTTGGATCAGTCCAAAGAGGGGACATGGATCTACCTCATGGGAAAACTCAGCCCCGAGGATTCCCTTTATCTTATCGCTATTTGTTGAGTGGGTGCTATGTGGACAAGCTGAGAGAGGGACAGGCTTTACCTTGGACTCAATGACCCTTCCAGCAGTCTTGGTGGAAGGACACCCCCTGAGTTAGGAGTTGGGGGGACTGGGTTCATGGCTGCACAGCTTTGGCAAGTCTCTCCTGTCACGGATGTCTTCTCCTCTGTGGTATATTGCCGTCAGCTGCCACAGAGCCATCCCCATGACCCGCCATGGATCCGACCACTGCGACTGATGACCACTGCGCGTCAGTGGATGACTTTCCAAAGTCCATTGCCAGCCCTTCCAGATTCCCTATCCTGTTTCTGCTGGAGGCTCCACTGACACCTGTTCCCCATGCCGTGGTGTCGAAGGCCCCCTGACAGACAGGTGTGGCTGCACAGGAGGTGCAGGACGTGGGAATGGAAGCCAGGTCTCCTACCTGAGAAGCACGTGTTCTACCCTGAAACCACCCGTGTCCCCACCATAATGTGTGTCTCAGTTAAAAACCGCCTTCCAACCAGAAAATGCCACTTCATAGAATGCACAGAGCCCACTGTCCTGAAGGAGTTCTACCCTTAAACCACCCGTGTCCCCACCATAAAGTGTGTCTCAGTTAAAAACCTCCTTCCAACCAGACCACTTCATAGAATGTACAGAACCCACTGTCTTGGACACCCCCCCACATTTTATGAGACCAATCCGTAGGTCCTCATCATTGATTGGGTCTGTATGGAGAGTTTAGGGCCTCTTGGCCTCTTCCCATTGGCTGCCCTACCTCTACCTGTCAGCTCATGACTGCAGCCAGCACACCCAAGGTTTTCATCTCAAAGTCCCTTCTTGTCTCAAGACTGAATGACTTCTGGCTTTAAGGTGTCACCTATACCAGGAGTGGTCATTCACAGACAGAAAAGTCAGGAAAAAAGGTGGAAGGGAACAGGTATCAGGTGTTTATTGAACACTGACTGCAGGCCAAGCCTGATGGGACGATTTCATAGCCACTCCAACTACCCTTTCCTGTAGCAGAAACCGAGATGTAGAGGAGTTGATCCGCTGCCCCCACTGACTCGATTCAACAGCTCAGAGCCGTGTCCTGCACAGGATCGGATGTACAGGTGCCTACTCAGCAAGATGGAGTGGAGAGATACAGGGTGACACTGGGTGGGCCTCTGCTTGGACCAGGCACGGTGCTAGGCACAGTGGGTATTGTGTAAACCGAGAACTTCATCCCGGGGAAGGAAGCAGACTGTAAACCAGTACACAGGTACACAACATGATCTCAGGGAGGGATGAGTGTTGATCACCGGGCCGGATGGAAGACGGCCCTTTCATGTGGCTTAGGGAAGGTGATGATTGGGTCCAGACCTCTCTCAAATGGCATGGAAAAGCAGACTCCGCGAAAAGGTTGCGGAAATTGCTGTGTGAACAGGGTAGTTGGCGAGTGGAAAGACCCCAGACCAGAATAACCTCAGGATATGTGTGGGAGCAGAAAGGAGGCACACGGCTGCAAAGGGGTGAGTGGCGCAGAGAGCGACCAAGCTGGGTCACAGAGTGAGGCCAATGCTGCCAGCTGACGTATACATAGACCAAAACCCAAACTCACTGCCCTCGCATTGACCTTAAAGAACACGGTCGAATGAGCCCTGTGTGTTTCCGGGGTTGGAGCTCTTCGTGAGAGTAGAAAGCCCCTTTCTCCCACAGATTATGTAGATCAGACCTTGTAGAACAGAGAAGGAGCTTTGGGGGCATGGTGGTTATGCGTTTGAGCTGCTAATCACAAGGTTGGCAGTGTGAAACCAACAGATGAGCCTTTCTACTCCGGAAAAGAGCTGCAGTCTCAGAAGTTGCCCCAGCATCAACTCTCCTCTGTTCTCTAGGGTCCCTATGAGTCCCCAGGAAATTGATGGGTGGGGGTGAATTAGAAAATACAGAAAGAAATCTTCATTCAGCGCTAAGGGCAGTGGGCAGCCTGCAGCATGTAGAACCAGGCTGAGGCAGTGCTCCTCTGGCCTTGGTTACCTAGTGTTGTCGCTAGTGCAGAAATACCAACGGGGGTGGCCTTAGAAAACAGACACTCATTGTCACACCGTCTAGGATGCGAAATGTCCAAACTCAGGATGCCAGTTCCAGAGGAAGGCTTTCTCTCTCAGACAGCTCTCAGACAGGGGAAGAACTTTGTCTCCTTAGCTTCTGTCTCCTGGTTTCTTAGAGAGGTCCACCCGATCCCATCTCTCTTTCGCTTTCTGTGCCTTTATTTAATCTCTCTTACAGTCCAAAAGATATTGACTTAATATAGATCCTACCAAATGACCATCATGAAGACAGCACCTTCCCAAATGGGGCGATAACCAGAGGCACAGAGGCCAGTGTCTACCACCCATATTTTCTCATTGCCGTCAAATCTTTGATGACTTACAGGGACCCAATGAAACAGGCTATAATTTCCCCTTGTGGATTTCTGAGCCTGTAACTGTTTACAAGACTAGAAAGCCTCATCTTTCTCCCATGGAGTGGCTGGTGGTTTGGAACTGCTGACCTAGTAGTTAGTAATCCAACTTGTAAGCCCGCTGCACCATCAGAGATCCATATTTCAGGAGGATACATGCTCCATCCATGATGTTGTCAAGTGATAAAGGCCACTTGCTAAATTACTTGGGCTCTAGTAGAGGCATCCCATTTGCAAGGGAAGATGAGATGCTGGCGGCTTTGATGTGCATGATAGCGTTGGGAATGGTGAGGAAACGTGGGATGTGAGGTACATTGGGTGGTGTGCTAGCATGGGGCTCTTGAAGTCAAGACAGGGCTCATCTCCCCAAGGTAGAAAACAGCAGAAGACACATGAACTTCATAACCCCCTAGGCCAAGAAGTGACACTCTCCAATTACCATTCATGTCCTACAGACATATTCAAAGGAACTGGTCAGTGTGGCCTCACCTCACATAGGGAATCAGAGAGATGCAGTGGCTGGGGCCACCTTCCAATCACAATGCAACCCCAGGAAAGGAATCGTGAGTCCTTGGTGGACATAGCTCAGTCACTGCCCACTCTATGACCTCACTGCTCTCAGTCTCATTTTCATCTTCTGTAAAATAAGAATAAAAGAGGACTTGCCTCATTGTGTCCCAGTAGAGCTGAGAGGAAATATATCACATTTAAATTATGTCATCTACAGAGCTTGGCATGGCATTCACCATGCTCAATACATTTGAACCTGAAGGAATACTTGTGTGATCCCCCCCCCACCGAGGGCAGAGCCCTTATTTCCCAGACAAGCATGACCTCACATCAAGATGTGTTCCCACCTTCCATCCTAAACTCTTATCTGCAAGCAGGCCAAGCAAGGATGGAGAAGCTTCCCAATATCAATGTACCTTGATGCCCTTGCAGTGCCATGCTAACTGTAAGATCAGCAGCCTTTCAAAGAACAAGAAGCCCATCACTACGAATGAGGGGAAGTGCAGGGTGGGAACCCAGGGCCCATTTGTGGACCATTGGACACCCCATTACAGAAGAGTCACGAGGAGGAGATGAGCCAGTCAGGGTGCAGTGAAGTAGCGATGAAGCATACAACTTTCCTCTAGTTCTTAAAGGCTTCCTCCCCTCAACTACCATGATCCCAATTCTACCTTACAAACCCAGCTAGACTGGAAGAGGAACACTGGTACAGATGGGACCTGGAAATACAGGAAATCCTGAACAGATGAACCCCTCAGGACCAGCAGTAAGAGTGGAACTACTGGATGGGTAGAGGGAAGGTGGGTTAGAGAGGGGGAGCCAATTACAAGGATCCACACATAACCTCCTATCTGGAGAATGGACAGCAGAGAATTGGGCAAGGGGAGACACTGGGCAGTGTAAGAAATGAAAAAAAACAACAATTTATAAAATATTGAGGATGGTAGGGAGGGGGGAGGGAGAGGAAAAGAGGAAAGGCTGATATCAAGGGCTCAAGTGGAAAAGCAGATATTTGGAGAATGAAGACGGCAGCAGGCATGTGGAGGTATTTGACACAGTATGTGTATGTGTGGACTGTGATAAGCGATGTATGAGCCTCTAATAAAATGATTAAAATTAAAAATTAAAATTATTAAAAGATCAGCAATCTCAGTGCCCCAGCCACTGTGAAGGAAAGGGATAAAGTTCTCTGCTCCAGTCAAGATGGACAGACTCGGAATGTTAGGGAGCCATTCAGCTATGCCCTGTAGGGTTAGTCCTCCCAGGCACGATCCATGGGATGGCAGTGGACCTGGACTTCGTGTAGAACACTGACTTTGGAGCCCAGAGAGCCTCATTCAAGGCTGGGTCTAACAGCAATAAGACGGGTCCTCTGGTCAACTTGTTGGCAGGCTCTGCGCTTTCTTCTTTGTTGTAACTAGTTGCATCCAGGGGCCCTTGGCTCATGGGAACCCCGCCCCCTCCCCCCATGGATCCCCGCAGAATTGGGCTCCATAGCATTTTCACTGGCCTGTTTTGTGGAAACAAATAACCAGCACTTTCTTAGGAGATCCTCATGGGGGCCCTGGAACTTCCAGGCTTCATGCAATATTGGCGCTGTACTAACCAGGGCCACCTTCCTTCTGTGTGTGTGTGGGGGGGGGGGGGAGGGGTAACAGCAAACACCCAAGCCCATTGGGGGCCATGAAGACATGCTCGCCTCCTTGCCCAGCCACATGCCATAAGTCCCTTAGGGCATAGCGACACCACACTGACGCATCGCCGGCACGTGGGCCTCCTCTCACCAGAAGGCTTTGGGCAATCCGTATGCCCTGTGGCAGCCTGGTGAGCAGAGGGTCCTCGCCAGCGAGGAGGCGAAGCCGTTCATTTCCCAAGGCTTCACTCTCCGCCTCGCTTCTGCGTGTTCAAGGTTGTCCGGGGTCCCATGCAATCAGAATTGATTTGTGTCAAAGAGCGCGTTACAAGACTCATTTGTCATTTCTGGTTCGTGTTTGGATGTGAAGAACGATGCTGGGGAGCGAGAGGAGGCAGGCTGTGGAGCGTGGTCATGATGAGTAGTAAAAGCGTTATGTTAACCTTCTTGGGAGTCGAGCTCTGGGGGCCCATTTCAGCAGTGTGCTGCGAGGACAGGCATTCAAAGTCCTGCCGTGGCTGGGCCGGGGTTATTAATAATGAGAAGACCTTGGGTTTGCGTGGCAATCTTGGCTCCGAGCAGCACAGAGCGGCGATGAGTGATATTTAGAGAGCAACTGATTGAGTCTGTTATTTGGCAGGGGAGGATTGAGGTACAGAGGGGCTTTCGGTCTGTCGGTGGTCGCAAGGCCAACTTTGTCATTGGGGGGTGGGGTGAGGTGGGGGGTGATACCCTTGCTTTGCCAAGGCTGGAATGTAGAGTTAGAGTAATGCCCCCTGGGCACTGAACATCCCCGGCTGCAGTCCCAACCCATCGTCAGCCAGCAGCCTGGCTTAGGACAAGGCACCCTCTCCACGTCCTCGTCTCTGAGACAGAAAGCGGTGCCCCAATGTGGTGTGGTTCTGTGCAGCTTGTCAGAGTCCCGGTGGCACCAGAGTGAAGCTCTGGAATTGTTTCATCCCACTGAAAGAAAGGTGACTGGTTTAAATCCACCCAGCGGCTCTGAGGAAGAAAGGCCTGTCTGTTCCCATAAAGTTCACAGCCTAGAACAGCCTTAGTGTAAGGTAACCACATGTCCTGCTTTTTAATAATTTGTCCCACGTCCCGTGGCGGTTTAAAATTAAATAAATATATTACAATACTATTTTTGTATTCTATGAACATTTGGGGGGGGGAGGAATCACTGCCGTCTGGTGGGAGTAGGAGGCCCAGTCTTGCTCCTGCAGAGCTGCTGCTGAATTTGAACCACCAGCCCAGTGGGCCCCAGTCCCACGCAAAACCACTACGTCACCGGCGCTCAACCCTCTATGAACATTTTTGTTGCTCCATTTAGACCAAAATTTTCATCAAGAACCTGCCCCCCCTCCCTGGTCAATGGTGTCCTGCTTAAAATCTGGTCACTTTACCTATGGGGGAAGTTTTCCTCTGCCTCATAGGCTCACCTGGAGTTGAAAACAAATGACTGAACAGCAGCTAGTCACACCGGCACAGGCCAGTGATGAGATGATCATGATCTGTCGGAGGAGAGAACTGCCATCAGAGGCCGGGAGTAGCTTCCCGGGTGGCCCCCGTCAGAATCTTCTGAGACGAGCAGGGTTTGTCCAAGGGACCCTCATGGCCCAGTGGTGCACAAGCTTTAAGCTTTAAGAGAGGAAGAAGCCGCAGTCTGTTTCCGGGGGCACTCATAGACTCGGACGCCCTGGGGGACAGGTCTGCCGCAGGGACTCACTCAACAGCGAGGGGGTCTGTGCACTCGTTGACGCCTTCCCTAGACTGTGTTTAGAGGGCAGAGAAGGGAGCAGGCAGGAGAGGGTGGGTCAAGGCAAGGAGGAGGCAAGAGTGAGGCGTCATCAGACATCTGTGTCCTTGGTATCATATAGGAAGTGATGGACAGGGCAGAGGCAGGGAATCCTGAAAGGCATTTTATAATCAGGCCATAAGCTCCCCATCAAACCCCCTACTGGGAGCCAATCTCAACTCATAGCCAACCTACACGGGGTCTCTGAGACTGTGAATCCTTACAGGACAGCTCCATCGTTCTCCCACAGGGAGGCTGGTGGTTTTGAACCATTGGCCTTCCAGTGGGCAGACTAGCACTTATCCCACAGCAAGGACAAGGGCATAATGTTTCTAAGCCAGCACTTCTCAACAGGAGGTCCTTTTGACTCCCAGGGGACATTGGATGATGTGTTGATTGTCCCACTCTGAGGGGGGCAGGAGGAGAGTGAGTGAAGAGAAGGCGCGCTGGCCATACTGTGGCCTAAGCGTGGGCTACTCACTAACCACAAGCTCAGATCCACCAGCCACTCTTCAGGAGAAAGAAGAGGCAGTCTGCTTCGTGAGGGTGACCGTCTTGGGGACCGCCAGGAGCTGTTGCAGTCAGTCAGATGGGGTCATGGTGAATCAGAATCAAGTCCACAGCACAGACTTGGTTTTGAGTTCTGGGGACATGTTTCAACCTAGGTGGGGGTTGGGGGACGTCACTACTGCCCAGCAGTTGAATGCAATCACTTCCCATCAAAGAAGCC